>CM028346.1:7306202-7412202 GCA_016618105.1 Dendrobium huoshanense
CTTCTCCAACAAACCAAGACTCAAAAAGTCAATAAAGAGACTTTTGCAACTACACAGTACTACAAATTGAGCCGGAAAAGCTTGAAGTCTTTCAACAGCCTGAAGCTTAAGGTTCGAATGGGTGCAAAAGGTCGGATCCAACATGCCCAAATATGGCCGGATCGCTGGCAGCTCCGTTTACTCAACAAGCCATAAAAAGGGCCGTAGTAGCGGAACCCCCACTTCGTCAACCCGTCAGTAGGGACTGTAGGAAGAACGAAGGCCAATTTTACTCGACAAGTCCAAGTGATCGTAGTCTGCAAAGTTCTCCAAAATGACCGGAGAATCAAAGTTCTAAAGGAAGATGAGTCTCGAGCAGCTACTGAATGTTCGTAGGCTCCAAAATCTACAACCACGAAGATGACTCCAAATCTGTCAACTTCAGCAAAATCAGCATTGGGAAGCACAGTTCCCCTAGCTCAGTCTGAAGCCTGAATGGGTGTAAAAGGTCGGATTCAACAAGCCCAAATATGGCCGGATAGCTGGCAGCTCCATCTACTCAACAAGCCATAAGAAAGGCCGTAGTAGAGGAACCCCCATCTTAGCAACCAGAGGACGAAGAGTTGTTAAATCCCAGCTCTCCCGATCTGATAAACTCAAGTAACTCAGATTAAAGTCTTCTCAAGTGGTTAAGGATCAAGACACTACCAACATTCGGTACTATCAATCAAATCCAGAACCTGCAAATCCTTCAACAAATCCGCAAAGCACAAAGCGAGGATCGAAGGAATTTTTCTTCAACAAGTCCACCAAAGCACAAAGCAAATGACTGAAGAAAATCATCCCAAAGTTCACACAAAAGCCTACGGCTGAACTAAGTGGATTTCTTCATCAACAAGTCTGTTATGCACAAAGCTCAGGACCGATGACTTCTCGCCATTGACCTAATACGAACCTAAGGGTTTAGGTCACCGGCATCTACTCCTTCATCAAGCCCGCCAAAGCTAGAAGCAAAGGGCAGAAGGAAAATAAATCTTCTGACAAGTCAGCAAAGACAAATCAGACAACCCTTCACCAAGTCCGCAGCACAAAGCACAGGACAAAAGGATCAAAATCTCGGGGCTCTAGCAAAAGCCGCAGAATGAGCACCCTGGATGACATCTACGAATATCCCTAAAGACTGGGGGCATTTAAAATTTTTATTTGGGTCGACATCGCGCTGCGTGCCGAGATCCCCAAATAAATATTTAAAATTTCAACAAGATATCAACCATCTATGGATACATCTAGAAGCGCAGTGGAGAAATAATCTTAGTGTGACATCCAAATGAATTTCGGAGATCCACTAAAGGAGAGTAGTGTGACATCCAAATAAACTTTTGGCGATCCACTAAATGAAAATTCCAGTGTGACATCCAAATGAATTTTGGAGATTCACTAAAAGAGAGTAGTGTGACATCCAAATAAACTTTTGGAGATCACTAAAAGAAAATTTCAGTGTGACATCCAAATAAATTTTGGAGATCCGCTAAATTTTAACTCTTGTGTGACATCTAGAATAAAAATATAGAGATCCATAGGGTCAATTAGCATACAACAAACGTGGCCCGCTCCAGACGCCTACCACATTTGTTGGGGGGCATTTGTTGACCTGTGAAGTTTAAACAAAAAAAATCAATCAAATCCCTTACTTGCCTCCCCACGTCGCACGATCCAGCGCCGCTCGTCGCACGTCGAAGCCATACCGAGCGTCGCGTCTCGCACGTCGCTCACACGACTCACTCGAGTCGTTAAAAGGGCTCGAGGCAGCGAGGCATTCGGCCTCTGCCTTTCTCACGCGCAAGCTCTCTCTCTCGATCTCCCTTTCTCCTGCAAGCTCTCTCCCTCTCCCAATCTCCCTCCCCTTTGCTGCTCCGGCTCCTGCGTGCTGTTCGAGTTCGCTCCTTCCACGACTTTCTCCCAGCCGGATCGGAAGTCGACGTTTTGATCGGAAGCAGTACGGGAGCTCGCCAACCGTGAAGTTAACTTTCTCCCTTCGGCGCCTCTTCTTCAGCTCCTCCGAGGCTGTTCGACCGCACTCCATCGACAACTTTCCTCCCTGTCCGAGCGGAAGTTACGACATTTTTGATCAGAGGCGACGACGGGAGCTCACTGTGACAGGAACTTTCTCCCTTCCGCTTCTTCTCCGACCCCTCCGTGGTTGTTTGACGTCGCTCCTCCGTCGGCTCCCCCCTCTCCGATCGGAAGCATCAAGGAGCTCGCTGGCTGTGAGGGTAACTTTCTCTCCTCCGAGCGCTTCTTCGATCAAATCCAACAAATTGGGTTTTAATTAATTATAATAATTATTAATTATCTTTAATTATTATTTAATTATAATTATAATTATAATTATAATTAATTATTTTATTATAATTAACTAATAATTAATAATTAATTGTCATTTATAATTATTTAGTTAATTATAATTAATTATTATTATAATTAATATTAATTATAAAATGCAAGTGCTTACTTGTCGAGCCCCCTTGCCTCAACATCTGTGCCCTCCCGCCTCGGTCCATGAGCTTCTACCGTCGATCCGCCGGCCGCCAAAGGTATAATTTCTGGAACCTAGGCTCTCTTTCTTACCTCGTCATGCATGTCGAGTCAGCGGTCTGCCTATACACGCTTTTCTTAGCGTGGTGAGAGGGGCAACCGGCGCGACACCTACGACAAGGTAGGCGAGCGGCCTTTGGTTCCAAATCTTGACCTCGACGTGTGCGACGAGCCGGCTAACCACCTATACACGTTTTTCTTAGCGTGGTAGGAGGGAACCCGGTGCGATGCGTACGACGAAGTTGGGATACCCATAAGTACCCGCTTGCGGGGAAACAATTGCTTTTTCTTTTGCAACAGGTACCGATAGAAGACCCATACACGCTTTTCTTAGCGTGGTGGGGACAGACTTTACACGGCCGCGGTGTCCTCGAAAGAGGGCACCTACCATACACGCTTTTTTAGCGTGGTGGGAAAGGCCCAGTTTCCCGTAGTTTTTTCCCCTAAACAGGGGAGACGCCGGGAGGCTGCCAAAATTTCGGGTGAAATATTACTACACTTGGACCTGTTTCGAACTCAAAAGAACAAAATTTGGACCAAATGAGAAAGAGCAGTGAGCTTTGAACATGAACATGAACTGTAGACTTGTGGACCAGAACCAAAACTCAAAATGATTCCTAAAGGCCAAATCCAAATAAAATCAAATCAAAGTTGAAATCAAATTCAAGTCAATCTAAATATGAAATTGTACCTGTAAAGACTCCGGAAGACTCTGAACAATCATTTGAACAAGACTCGGACTGCAGGGGACCTATACTTGAACTTGCATTCTGGACTCAAATTGAACATTAATGTCTCGAGCAATTTGAACTCAAGCGAGTAATTGAGTTGGATTGTAGGGGACTTGAATAAAAGCTTGAACCTTCAAGAACACGAAGGGACTGTTGACGAATATTTTCGCATCGACTCGACCCCGATCGAGCCCGACAAAGCTCGATCGCACTCGATCAAATAAATCGATCATTGTCGAGGCAAAATTAATTCAAATTATGCCTCAAATTTAATTAAATTAAGCCCAATTTAATTTGATTAAAATCAAATCAAACCATTCAAACTCCGTCGAGCGTCGTCGAGCTCAATTCGACGCATTTCGACACAATTCGACGTCGATTCAAGGTTAATTTCGTAAAATTAGCTTGATCGGACCCAAACCGACTCAAATCGGTTTGAGTCGAGTTCAATCCGGACTCAATTTTAGCCCTAATTCCTCAATTTGGGCTGAATTTGATTTTCAAATCAAATTCCCAAATTTAGGGCTCAGATTTCTTGTGAAATTTTGCCCTAAATCTCTCATTCCACGCGTGTGAGGCTCCTATTGGTTCCTTCGAGCGGCAGCTCGTGCTCTCCAAGAGCACGCAGAAGAGAGACGGGGAGCCATTCGGCTCCCCTTGTGTTTTCCGCCCCCGTCCCGAGCGACACAGAGAGGGAGAGATCGGGAGAGGGGGAGCATTCGGCTCCCCCATTTGTTCCGTCCCAGCCAAAGCGGAAGGGGAAGGGGGAGCATTCGGCTCCCCCGTTTTGTCCGTCCCAGGCCGAAGGCAGAGCGGAACAGAGAGCCGAGTGGATCTCTGCGTGCGTTTCTTGATCCCGTTCAGGTGAGAAGAAGAGGAGAAGAACCTCTTGTGTGCTCCCTTGCTTTCTCTTCTTTTTCCTTGGACCAAAAGAGAGAAGTTTCTCTATTTTCCTCCATTTCTCCAAGTGGGAGAGCAAAGCCCTGCTCTTTTCCTTCTCTCAAGCAAAAAGAAGAAGTGCAGGAGTATAGTGGAGGCACTTAGAGTTTGCATACTTGCTGTGGGGACTTCTCCCACCCCTTCCTTCAACCCCGGCGACCTCAAAGCGACGAGAACTGCTGTTTGGAGCAGTTTGGACAGCAAATCCACTATCCGGAAGCCTTAGACAGCAACCATGCAGCCTCCGAAGGCTTCCAAACAGTGAAAACTGCTGTTGGGAAGCTTTGGACAGCAAATTCCTTCTCCGGAAGAGCTTGGACAGCAGCGACAACGTTGGAAAAGCTTGGACAGCAGCCACGCAACTTCCGGGAACACTCAAACTGCTGTTTGGAGCAGTTTGGACAGCAAATCCACTATCCGGAAGCCTTGGACAGCAACCATGCAGCCTCCGAAGGCTTCCAAACAGTGAAAACTGCTGTTGGGAAGCTTTGGACAGCAAGCGACCACCTCCGGAAGCATCCAAACAGCGAGAATTGCTGTCCGGAGCAGTTTGGACAGCAAATGAGGCATCCGGAGCACCTTGGACAGCAGCGACACCATCCGGAAATGCTTGGACAGCCGGCTTCTTCCTTGGGAAAGCTTTGGACAGCAGTTTGGAGCATAAATTGGAGCTTGGACAACGATCCGGAACTTGGATTGGAGCGCTAGGACAAACCGGGAGAGGTATACCACTAAAACTTAGTGAAACCTAGGGTCTCCCAAGGCCAATTGTTGTGTGGTTGACGCCCCCGAACCTTAGGTCCTTAGAAACTTCAATTTTCGCTCTCCCAAAATCCCTTTGTTGGCTGTCCACTTCGCAAAAACAGTGGAAATTTGGTGATTTCCATTTGTTGACTCTCATGTGAGGGTCCGGAGAGGATTTCGATGCGTGTAGAGATGTTGGATTGTTATCCAACACCTCTCAAATGTATGTTTATGCATCATATTGTGCCCAATCCATCACCCACAATCATGCCCTAGGGTAGACGCTATCATTTGACCTCAAAGTCAATGATGATGCATAGGTTTGGATTGTAACTAGTTGCATGCATTTCTCATTTAGATGCATTGTCATGAAAACAAATAGACACCTAAATCTAGGAGAACTTTTGCATGCATAATTTTAGTTACCTCTAGAGTTTTGTTTAAAACATGTGTTGAGTTTAATTGATTTGGGCTTCCTAGTCGTTGTGAGGCATAGACTTTCAAATGTCTATGTAACAAATCTCACAACATAAAGAATCAATTAAGCTTGTATCTTGTACCATACAAAACTTAGAGTAGCAATCTTGAAACTCCTCCATAAATTGCATGCACCCTTCTTTCAAGAACGAGTCATGGCAAAAGTGACTTACAAGTTATGAGAGATGTGCATGTGGTGAAATTTGTGGACTCCAATGAAATTTTGTGAGTGCTTGAATGTGGATTTAATCAATCACTGAAAATCAAATCATTGTGAGGTTTCCCATAGATTTTCCAAAGTCTATGTTGTAAGTCTCACAAAATATGTTGTTGATTAAGTTCATGTACGACATTGTGCAAAATCAAATACTTGATTGCTTTCAAATTATCAAATTCCCTAATTTGGAGAGTCATATACACATGATGCATGCATTCTAGGTTCTTCTTAGATGATACCCCAAATTGATCTTAAATCTCCTAGAAGTCATAGGGATCGATCTCCCCTATCCAATGATTTCTAAATCATGTCAAAATTGGGTTAGAGATCTCTTCAAAGTCTTAGGAAATCATTCTCCCTTCTCCTAATTGAGTCCAAAACTCTAAAGGACGTAGGGAAATTCCTTTCATATGTGCATCTCCTTTTCCCATGGATCCAAAACATTCATGGAGGAATGGAGAATCTTCTTTCATGCATAATGCTTGGAGCATTCTCAAAGCTCCAAGTTTTAGATTGCATGAATCATTGGCAACTTGGAACCAAATCCCAAGTTCTCCTATCTTCGTTGTTGGTACATAAAACCAACAAATCTCTTCTTATGCAAGATATCCTAAGGCTCCTCAAGCCTTTAAGCATTTCATTGCATGAGTCCTCTCACTTTAGGACCAAATCCTAAGTCATCTATTCACTTGTTGATAACACAAAAGTAGCAAGTGAACCTCTCCCATTCAAGTCTCCTAATCATGTCAAAGTTGATTTAGGAATCCTTTCTAATGCCTTAAGGTGCATCCTTCCTCTCTTCAAATGAGCCCAAAACATTTGTAAGAAGGTAGGAAGCTCTCTTTCTATGACCCAAAGGTTGTAGGAAAGATCTTCTCATTCTCCTAACCTAAATTAGGAGAGTGTACATCATTCTTTGAATGTCAAATGTTCAAGGAACTTTCAAGAGTTTGCAACTCCAAAGTGCATCTCTTTCTTCTCCATCCCTCCAACCCAAATTGGAGGAATGAATTCCCCCTCTTGGGACACCAAACGTCCAAAGGAAATCCTCCAATTTGTAATCCTTAAGTTGCATTTTGGACAATTCCTTTTCCTACAAGCCCAAATTGTAGGAAACCTCTAAACGTCTCTTCATTAGCCTAGCTTCAAATTAGGTAAATGAAATTATCTCCCTTTGAACACCAAATGTTCAAGGGTACTCATGAAGGTGGAACCTCTAAGTTACACATGATTTTCCTCTTTCTACAACCCAAACGTTGTAGGAAGACCCTCTCATTCTCCTAAAAAAAAACACAAAATTAGGAGAATGTGTGCATCTCTTTTGGACACTAAATGTTCAAAGAATGTTCTTGAACTTGCAACCCATAAGTTGCATTTTCTTTTCTCTTTCCTACAAGTCAAGATTGTAGGAGAGCTTCCAAATTCATCTTCATGTTCTCAAAATCCAAGTTGGGAGAATGAGTTCCCCTCTTTGAACTCCAAATGTTCAAAGAGGTTTTGGAAGCTTGCAACCCAAAGTTGCATCTTCCCCTCTCCTTTCTACAATTTAAAAGTTGTATGAAAGTCTCATCCAAGTCGCTTATTTGTTGAATCAAAATCAACAAGTAATTCAATCAAAAATCATTTGTTTGTTGAACCAAATTCAACAAATGATTTCATATCAAGCAAAGGAGAAATTCCTAGCTTTCTTCCATTCTCCTAACTCAAATCAGGTGAATGAGTTCCTCTCTTTGGACACCCAAAAGTTCAAAGAATCCTTGGTGTGTAGGCCAAATCTACACATCATCCTTTTTTATGTTTGCTTAACCCAAACTTAGCAAACTAAATACCCATCATTGAACATAAGAGTTCAATGATAGTCTCTCTTGATTCGTAACCCCAAAGTTACAAATTTTTCTCATTTATTGAACCAAACTCAATAAGTGATTCAACTTTATTTGCTTAATCCAAATTAAGCAAATGAAACCCAACCCTTGAATACAATGATTCAATGAGACATCTTTTTGATTTGTAGCCTCAAAGCTATTAATCTCCATTCACTTTTATAGGTTCCAAAAGGCCTTAGAAAATGTAATACCTTAGCCCTAAAGCTATAGGTTTTCTCTCCTTCAACTCCATAGTTGTTGGAGATCTCTCTTCTCTTTAGCTCCAAAAGCTAGAGAGAGCTCCCCTACATTTAACCCAAAAAACTAAATGTTGGATCTCTATCTTTCTCCTCTTAGCCCCAAAAGCTAAGGAGATTTCTCCAACATGTAGCCCAAAAGTTACATGTTGGACACCTTCCTTAGACCCAAAATCTTAGTAATCTCTTCCACTCAACCCAAAATTGAGTGATCTCTCCTATGACATTTAAAATGCTAAACCTATAGATGTCTTTTAGGAATTATCCAATATGTGAAGTTTATCCTGCTCTATTGGATGGATTTCACCAAGTCCTAAGTGAAGCCCCTTAGGCAAGTCTATCTTACCCTATTAGATAGACATTTCTCTTATCCAAACACTAAGAGAACTCTAAAACACCTAAAAATTACTTAGGTTCCTTTTGATACAATAATCAATCATCTACCCCAAAAGGTGGGATGCCTACATTATTGTATCTTAGGATTCATAAGTAACAGGCTTGCCCAAAAGCAAGCATGTGGTTACTTTATGGGTTCTTCATAACCCTCCTAAATATGAAACACTTAAAACTCAAATAAAATCTTTAAGTCACAAACAACTTAAAGTGAACCACCCTTGGATAAAGATTAAACATCTTCATTCCAAAACAAAACCAAACACCCTTAGTGTGACATGCTACACAAGCCACACACACTTAGGTGCACAGCCCCTTAGGCATGCTAGGATTAGGATTTTCCCTTTCTGCGCATGTGTTTGATGTTGTGGATTGATTGCCCTTGAATTGTCTGCGTGTGGGCACTTGCCCTTAAGTGGTTAGTATAGAAATATAAATGCTTTTCTGTGCAGGTGGCCATATCTAAAAGGGGGGGGCGCTTATAAATGATAAAAATGCTTGCATGACAGGTACTGCTTAAAACCCCCCAAAGATGTGGCCAATAGGGTAGAAGTAGATTGTTTGGCACTCTAAGTGCTAAACAAAACTCTGAATGTAATGCTTTATTATATGAACTGCTTCTGACTCTATTTTGCAGGTTTGAGTCTTTTTCTTTTCAAATATGTATTTGATAGAATTAGGATGTGTAATCAAACTTGTGGGGGTCTGGATCAAAAAGAGGTGAACCAAACGGATGTACCTGTGGAAGGTGAGGCCTGAGGTTCAGTTGGAAAAGATAAAGCTTCAAGACCCCACAAGTAGAGTCTGTAATTAATTTAACTGGGTTGTATAATGGCAGGCAACTCAGCTGCCAAATCTGGTTGTAATAATGTGGACTCTCTTTACATTTCCTTGCATTTGATATAAATAAAAGCATGTTTGATTGTTTACTGGGTGTGCAATAGAAATGCATCTTTTTCCTAGGTTTCTTTCTTTGCTTTTGTTTGGGGGTGGCTTGGACTTTTGATGCGGTAGACTCTTAGGACAAAAATAAGATTTCTACCCATTAAAATGTAATCAATCTAAAAATTGATTTAGGCTCCACAATTTTCTAACAAAAAGAAAATTTGCATGGCTCCCTTCAAGGAGCCAAGTCTTCCAAATTTAAAACAATCATGCATGACCAAATGTGTTGCATATAGTAAGCCCTCACTTAAGGATTAGATAACAAAAATCTTTTTCTTTATGAGTCAGCATATGCATACCCTCATAATAAGGCATCTTGGCCTCAAAGCCAAGCTATAAGACCTACCCTCTAAATAAAAACAACCCTACCACTCTACATTTGCATTGAGACCGAATAGCATGGTTTTAAAAGCGATTAGGAGGGTTAGCTGGTAGTCCCTTCCAGGCGGGACAATAAATCCAGAGGTCGGGCGGGCTATGCCTCTTGTGAGGTGTAGCTTGTAAGTCCCTCTTTGCACTCGTTAGATCTAGGTTCGAGGCACTACCTCTCGGTAGTCCTCACCTTAGTCTTAGGGTCCGAGGCACGGGTTGATTCCAAATCACCCTATAAGCCCTCAACTTTCGGGCAATTCATCCAACAAATGTTGTTGGGATGTAAGCCCCAATCTTCTAATAAAATAACAACTCAAACTAAATTTAGATTCAAAAATGTAAAGCCCAATATAGGATAGTTTGGGCACCTCTGAGTTTTCACCTCAGAATCAAGTGCCCCTACTTCACTTCCTTTGGCCTTCATTCCCAAAATCTAATCTAAGTCGATCTCTTCAACTTTTCCTTGAAATTCCTAAAGGGCCAAAACCTTTTGCAAGACTTTCATGGATTTTAAAACAACAAAATCAAACTTTAGCCAACATTTAAATGACTTCAAAATAAGCAAAACCACTAGTTTAATCAAAAGTTTTCCCAAATCAAACTTGGGATGTAATTAACCATAGGGGCTTGCCCCTATGGGATGTCTGTACCCCAGAAATAAATAAACCCCACTCAACCAAATATTGAGTGGGGGAATCTCTGTTAAATAATTGTAAATTTTATTATTGAGCCCATAAGGAGATGATATTTTTACCCTCCGGGGTAATATATCGTATTCTTATGCCGTGCCCGATTATAAAATATGCAATCCGTTTGAGGATACAAAAAATTCTCCAACAGATTTTCTGGCGACTCCACTGGGGAGGATGTCTCTTTTCATCTAAACTAGTGGTTTTCAATTAGTCATCCTAAATGTTGGCTAAATGGCATTTGCAAAATCAAGTTTTGTATTGTATACCTCTCCAATTTTCAAATATTGGGTTGAATGGTTCCAATACAAGCAAATGCAAATTAAGATGAACTTTCCCAATCACTTTCAAAAGTGAGAAAGATGAACTTTGATTTTCGAAATCAATAAAAAATTTCATTCTCAAATTCCTAATTCCAAAATCTCATCTCTTCGCCATAATTGTTGTGGTTGTACAAAATCTACAACCAAACAATGTCAAATGGTGTGAGATTTCAAACTCAAACAAATTCAGTCTTCATCCGTTAAATCCGGGTCACAGTTGTGGGTGGTCAGTGATTCAAGTCAGTGGTCAGAAAACCCAGCAAAAAGTGCAGTGATTGGTTGATGTTATGATAATTGAATTCAAGGAAGTACAACAGAAAAGGTTGATACAGAAAATTCTGATTTTCAGGAAAATTCTAAAGTTTGGGATTTCAACAAAGCTGAGATGAAAGACAAATTGGTTTTCAAATTTGGTAACCACCTTCAGTTGTCTTTTGATCAATCTCAATTTGCTTCAGGAGATTTGATAAAATTTGGACAAGGTTTTGAGGGTGTGGAGGTCTTTTTCCAAGGCCTAACCCCTTCTGAAGTGGAAGTCTTAGAAAGCCAACACCCATCTGAGAGGGTCCTTGAAGTCAGTTTACCTGTTAGGGAGAGGTCACCTCCTCAAAATAGTAGGAAGAGGGTGGCTGAGGTCTCTCCAAAAGCCTTGGCCTCTCAACCTTCTGCATGTGGTAGGTTGACCTTCCCTAAGGTTCAAAAGTCTAGTGAAAGACAAACATCCTTAACTCCAATTTTGCCTAAGGAGATGGCAGTTGAGAGACAGTGTGAGACAGTTTAGTCTTTAACAGTTGTCCAAAGCCACTCAGAGCATGAGAAATTGTTTCAGTCCAGTCAAAATGAAGAAGGGACTAGTTCCACCTATGTTCTAACCAAGTCTCAAAGAAGAAATAAAAACAAAAGACTTATAAAGAGGTTGGAAAAGGAGGAAGAAAATTACTAAAAGTTGATTGAGAATTCCAATCCTGATGAGGATGATCTCTTGGATGAGGAGGATATCTTTGTCATCCACTATGACATAAGAGGATCCTCTCACTTAGAAGACCCTCATGCAAATGAGTTGTTGGAAGTGGAGGAAGGGAGTCAAAATCCTTGAATTTGTGCTCTACAACAGCTTAGAAGAAAAAAAAGATGTCTAAGAGGTTGGGTGAGATGACATCCACCATGATAGCTATTACTACTCAGTTTCGGGGCCCCAAAAGGTCCTAAACACAACAGTTGAGTCTGTTACCAGTACAAAGAAAGAATAATCAACAAGTGCAGCTTCTCTGTCTTCAACAGTGTGTGGTCAGAAAGAACAACACTAGTGATTTGTTTACCGTTGTAGATGGTTGGCAATTATCTTTGTCTAAATCTTTCCTAATGATTGTAAACAAACTACCCAAAATCCCATTGGAGTTTCCAAAAAGAACTCAAATGCCCACAAAAAGGCCTCTTTTGATGTTCCTTTAAATAACTCAATGGGTGGAAAGGGTCCTTTACCCTTGAAACTTCATGAAAGAGAGTTTCAATTATGAAAAAAAAAAAAAAAAAAAAAAAAAAAGAAAGAATCAACTTCCAAAATCAAATGGGTTATCCTTCTAAATGGCAAGGGGAAAATCCCCCAAGCCTATCTCTCTTTCTAATTCCATGTATGTTCCAAAGGGTGTTAATGAAATGAACGATCTTTCCACGTACGTGCAATCTGTCCGTTCTGAATCTAATAACGAACAAACTACAAATGAATCTTTCCAATTCTCTGAATCAAGTGAATCAAATTTTGGTGATGATCTACCCATGCACAAAATGCAGGGAGCAAAGATTGTCATTGAGCCTGAGTCACTGGACTTAGAGATAAATCAAGTGAAAGAAGAATCAAATTCTAAAGTTTTGGTTGATGTGATCTCAATTTCTGAGCCTGAACAAATAACAGGGATAAATCTCAGAAGTGGTCATGTTGTATCATATCCAGTGGCATCAAACAAGAGAAATGAAAAGAACTTATCAATCAAAATGAGGGCGTGGTTCCACCAACATTTGCTCCACAATAGCAAGTGGGTGGTGGACCACCAAAAGTGGATTTTATAATGTACTAGCTCACCTTAGGAAACTCCCTGCGAGGTTGAGCATATATAATGCATTCGTACTTTCTCCTGAAATGCGAAAAGCTTTGATCAAGGCTTTACTTGATCCTGAAATTTGTTTGGCTCAACCTGTAGAGGATTCCTTTGAGGAGGCTTACACTTCAACAAATACCTAGAATAACATTTTCTGATGAAAATAGTGCTTGTTGACCCAGGTGCATGGGTCAACATAATGAATCTAAGAACTTTGACCCACCTCAATGTTGACACGCAGAAATTAACGTCTGACAAAATGATGTTGCGTGGCTTCAATGAGAGGGGGGACAAAGAGCCTTAGGCACAATTGCTCTTTCACTTTTGGAGAGAGTTCTAAAACCATTTAGTGTGTATGAAGATGTTTCTTGCTATGTTCCAAAGAGGCTATCAGTGTTTTCAGACCTATGATACCAACTAAAGATCAAGCAGAAATCAGTACACTTAAGACAAAGTCTCCATCAAGTGTTCGAGACTACCCTCAAGAAGAAGAAATTGAGAAAAAAAAAATTAAATGGAATCTTGCCCCTCCTTCAACGCAACGAGGTGGTAGGATAACACAATGAGTTCGTGATACAGTTCATGACAAAAGTTAAGAAGTGTGGAAGGTGAGGGGTACCAAAGCCCCATCTCCACCATTTGTTCCAAGAAGGCCCATCACCCATGTAGGCTCAGGGTCCGATTCAAAGGCTGAGCCAAATTTGATGGGTAGTTTAACAAAGCAACAAAGAAGCTTCAACAAATCAGATGCAGTTTCAAGAATGGATAGACACTGAAAAGCCTATTTGGAACATTAAAGGAAATCTTTCATGTGATGAAGATAACTCTCAAACAAAGAGGAGATGTCCGATCTCACTAAGTAAAAAAAAAATGAATTTGTGTAGAAGCACTAACTTCATTGTCAAAAAAAAAGTACAGTGGAAGAGTTGAATGTTTGCATTACACTCAAATAAAAAAAATGTAGGGAAGGAGTATGTCTTTCATAGCATACCCTCTTCCTTAAAAGTCCAAAAGTGGGTGTAAACTTGACAACTTTCCATAAAAGAAATGGTAGAACTCCCACTTAACTCCCATTTGTGTTGAAAACCTGATCAAAAGAGGTTTTACTCCTATGTGGTCCAAAGGAGAAGCCTAACACCGTGAAAATTTATAGAATTTCAAATACAAGTTGAAAAATAAATATGGTGTTGACTTTGGTACTGTCGGACCAATATATGAGGATAATTACTGTTTGGTTATTACCAACAGTCTGGATGTTGATATGATCTTTACAAAGACCTACAACGCTGTTGGGAGGTTATGTTTAGAGGCTAGCAACGATCTGGATTACCTTCAAACTAAGGATGCACCCCTTGAGTTTGAAGAAAGAAATCAAATCAACAATCAATAAATTGAAAGAAATCAATTTGGGCACTGAACAAAATCCACGCCCCACTTTCATAAGTGCTTTGTTAAATGAAAATGATGCCAATGGTATGGTACAACTCCTGGCAGAGTTTAAGGACTGCTTTGCATGAGATTATGATGAAATGCCATGTTTAAATCCAAATATAGCAGTCCATAAACTTGTCATTCAACCAAATATTGTTCCAATCAAACAAGCTCCTCGAAGGATGCATTTGAAAATTGAACAACAAGTGATTAAAACAAAAATTAACTGAGGCAGGTTCTACTCAAGAGGAAAAAATACTCCTCTTGGTTGGCTAGCATTGTACTTGTCAAAAAAAAAAAAAAAAAAAAAAAAAAGAACGGACAGATTCGCGTATGCGTTGATTTTAGAGACTTGAGTAAAGCATGTCCCAAAGTTGAGTTCCCATTGCCTATACCTGAACTCATGATTGACATTGTTTCTTCTCATGGTCTCTTTTCCTTTATGAATGGGTCCTCGGGGTACAACCAAATCAAAATGGCCCTGGAGGACGAGCAATATACTTCTTTTAGAACACCCATTGGAATGTACTGTTTTAAGGTCATGTCTTTTTGGCCTTAAAAATGTTGGTATGACCTACCAGTTTGCAATGACCAGAATATTCAATGTGCTCCTTCATGACAAAATTGAATGTTACATTGATGATCTCATGGTCAAAAGCAAAAAAAGAGAGGATCACCTGTTTGATTTAAGGGTTGTGTTCGAATTGCTTTGTCGGTACGACCTCATGATGAATTCTTTGAAGTGTACTTTTGGGGTGACTTCAGAAATTGTCTTGGGTTTGTTGTTCGACACCATGGAATTGAAGTTATCCCTACTAAAATCAAAGCGATATTAGAAGTGAAACCTCCTAGAAGTCTTACTCAACTAATATCTTTTCTAGGTAGGTTGACATATCTGAGACGCTTATTCAATTTGTCCGGTAGATTGCAGCCCTTTCAAAGGACTCAGAGTTCTACTTGGATGATGGCCACCAAAGGCTTTCGATAGTATAAAATGCTATCTCATGTCTCAACTTGTTTTGGCGCTCCTATCCTAAGGAGGCCGTTAGTTCTCTTCACTACAGTGTCAAATGAATCTCTTGAAGCTTTGTTGGCCCAAACCCGACAATGAAAGATAAAGAAAAATGTTTTGTACTACTCAAGCAGAGTTCCAAGCAGAAATGTTCATCCCATCCGGTTGTGGACTTGGTCCGGATTACCAAAACCTTGGTCTAAGATTTTAAATCTTTCTTTTTCCCCCAAAAGGGAAGAAAATTCATCTTTTCCCCAAAAGGAAAGAAAATCCAAATTTCTCTAAAAAGAAAATCAAGTTCATCTTTCTCCAAAAGAAAGTTCACCTTCTCTTTCCCCCAAAGGAAAGTTTAAATTTATCTTTCTCCAAATGAAAGTCAAATGCAAATCTTAGTACCAAATGCTAAGTGTAGACATCCCCAAATAGGAGTCTTCTCATCAATTTATGAGTTTAGGTAGAATTCAAACCTTCTAAGGTCTCTACTTGCTCATTCTTTTAGATCTTGTTCTACCCAAATTGAACACCAATAGATCTACCAAAATCTAGACTTTTAGTGGTTGCCAAAACACCCTTTAGTCTTCCCAAATGCTAAGATTTATCTAGCCAAAATAGATAATCTTATATCCATTACCTTTAAGGCTTAAGTAGTAGTCAAAATACTCTTAGCCTTAGCTCTTTTGAGTTTTATCTTACCAAGATAAGATAAACTCTATCTTTAGGTGGTTGCCAAAATACCTCTTAGAGCTTTTCAAATAGGTGCCAAATGCCTTTTGACCTTTAGGAAACAACAAATGTTCCTAACCTTCTCGAATGATAGTGAAAATATCTTTGAGAACCCTTTAGGTGGTAGCCAAGATACCCCTAACCTTTAGGAGATAGTAAAATATCCCTAAGACCTCTTTAGAGACACCAAATGTCTCTAATTTCTTTTCAAGTGATAGCCAAAATATCCTTGGAAATCTTGTAGGTGGTAGCTAAAATACCCCTAGCCTTTAGGTGATAGAAAGATATCCCTAAGTTCTTTTAGAAGTTACCAAATTTCTTCTAATCAAATCAAATTCTCTCTAAAGGTACCAAATATCTTTAGAAATCCCTTTTAGAAGTTGTCAAAATACTTCTAATTAATCCAAAATCTTTCTAGAGATCCAAAACATCTCTAGAAGCCTCTTAGAAGTTATCTAGATACTTCTAATCAAGTTAAATCATTTCTAGAAATGTCAAATATCTCTAGAATTCTCTTTAGATGTTGCCAAAATACTTCTATTCCTATCAAATCCTCTCTAAAGATATCAAATGTCTTTAGAGATCTCTTTAGAAGTTGCCAAAACGCTTCTAAACACTCTTCCAAGAGAAATCTAAAACTCTTTCTTTAAGGTGATATATAGAAATCTCCTTATCTTTGTAGATCTTGCTTAAATCCAAGTTTAGGCTTTCATAGATCTCTCATTCTCTTTCAAATCATACTCTATTTGATTTGGAAGATCTCGTTTGATCATTATTTGGTCAACGCCAATATGTGTGGCGTACTTCTTTTCGTTCACCACACATATTGGGGGTCCTTTTGTTGACGAATATTTTCGCATCGACTCGACCCCGATCGAGCCCGACAAAGCTCGATCGCACTCGATCAAATAAATCGATCATTGTCGAGGCAAAATTAATTCAAATTATGCCTCAAATTTAATTAAATTAAGCCCAATTTAATTTGATTAAAATCAAATCAAACCATTCAAACTCCGTCGAGCGTCGTCGAGCTCAATTCGACGCATTTCGACACAATTCGACGTCGATTCAAGGTTAATTTCGTAAAATTAGCTTGATCGGACCCAAACCGACTCAAATCGGTTTGAGTCGAGTTCAATCCGGACTCAATTTTAGCCCTAATTCCTCAATTTGGGCTGAATTTGATTTTCAAATCAAATTCCCAAATTTAGGGCTCAGATTTCTTGTGAAATTTTGCCCTAAATCTCTCATTCCACGCGTGTGAGGCTCCTATTGGTTCCTTCGAGCGGCAGCTCGTGCTCTCCAAGAGCACGCAGAAGAGAGACGGGGAGCCATTCGGCTCCCCTTGTGTTTTCCGCCCCCGTCCCGAGCGACACAGAGAGGGAGAGATCGGGAGAGGGGGAGCATTCGGCTCCCCCATTTGTTCCGTCCCAGCCAAAGCGGAAGGGGAAGGGGGAGCATTCGGCTCCCCCGTTTTGTCCGTCCCAGGCCGAAGGCAGAGCGGAACAGAGAGCCGAGTGGATCTCTGCGTGCGTTTCTTGATCCCGTTCAGGTGAGAAGAAGAGGAGAAGAACCTCTTGTGTGCTCCCTTGCTTTCTCTTCTTTTTCCTTGGACCAAAAGAGAGAAGTTTCTCTATTTTCCTCCATTTCTCCAAGTGGGAGAGCAAAGCCCTGCTCTTTTCCTTCTCTCAAGCAAAAAGAAGAAGTGCAGGAGTATAGTGGAGGCACTTAGAGTTTGCATACTTGCTGTGGGGACTTCTCCCACCCCTTCCTTCAACCCCGGCGACCTCAAAGCGACGAGAACTGCTGTTTGGAGCAGTTTGGACAGCAAATCCACTATCCGGAAGCCTTAGACAGCAACCATGCAGCCTCCGAAGGCTTCCAAACAGTGAAAACTGCTGTTGGGAAGCTTTGGACAGCAAATTCCTTCTCCGGAAGAGCTTGGACAGCAGCGACAACGTTGGAAAAGCTTGGACAGCAGCCACGCAACTTCCGGGAACACTCAAACTGCTGTTTGGAGCAGTTTGGACAGCAAATCCACTATCCGGAAGCCTTGGACAGCAACCATGCAGCCTCCGAAGGCTTCCAAACAGTGAAAACTGCTGTTGGGAAGCTTTGGACAGCAAGCGACCACCTCCGGAAGCATCCAAACAGCGAGAATTGCTGTCCGGAGCAGTTTGGACAGCAAATGAGGCATCCGGAGCACCTTGGACAGCAGCGACACCATCCGGAAATGCTTGGACAGCCGGCTTCTTCCTTGGGAAAGCTTTGGACAGCAGTTTGGAGCATAAATTGGAGCTTGGACAACGATCCGGAACTTGGATTGGAGCGCTAGGACAAACCGGGAGAGGTATACCACTAAAACTTAGTGAAACCTAGGGTCTCCCAAGGCCAATTGTTGTGTGGTTGACGCCCCCGAACCTTAGGTCCTTAGAAACTTCAATTTTCGCTCTCCCAAAATCCCTTTGTTGGCTGTCCACTTCGCAAAAACAGTGGAAATTTGGTGATTTCCATTTGTTGACTCTCATGTGAGGGTCCGGAGAGGATTTCGATGCGTGTAGAGATGTTGGATTGTTATCCAACACCTCTCAAATGTATGTTTATGCATCATATTGTGCCCAATCCATCACCCACAATCATGCCCTAGGGTAGACGCTATCATTTGACCTCAAAGTCAATGATGATGCATAGGTTTGGATTGTAACTAGTTGCATGCATTTCTCATTTAGATGCATTGTCATGAAAACAAATAGACACCTAAATCTAGGAGAACTTTTGCATGCATAATTTTAGTTACCTCTAGAGTTTTGTTTAAAACATGTGTTGAGTTTAATTGATTTGGGCTTCCTAGTCGTTGTGAGGCATAGACTTTCAAATGTCTATGTAACAAATCTCACAACATAAAGAATCAATTAAGCTTGTATCTTGTACCATACAAAACTTAGAGTAGCAATCTTGAAACTCCTCCATAAATTGCATGCACCCTTCTTTCAAGAACGAGTCATGGCAAAAGTGACTTACAAGTTATGAGAGATGTGCATGTGGTGAAATTTGTGGACTCCAATGAAATTTTGTGAGTGCTTGAATGTGGATTTAATCAATCACTGAAAATCAAATCATTGTGAGGTTTCCCATAGATTTTCCAAAGTCTATGTTGTAAGTCTCACAAAATATGTTGTTGATTAAGTTCATGTACGACATTGTGCAAAATCAAATACTTGATTGCTTTCAAATTATCAAATTCCCTAATTTGGAGAGTCATATACACATGATGCATGCATTCTAGGTTCTTCTTAGATGATACCCCAAATTGATCTTAAATCTCCTAGAAGTCATAGGGATCGATCTCCCCTATCCAATGATTTCTAAATCATGTCAAAATTGGGTTAGAGATCTCTTCAAAGTCTTAGGAAATCATTCTCCCTTCTCCTAATTGAGTCCAAAACTCTAAAGGACGTAGGGAAATTCCTTTCATATGTGCATCTCCTTTTCCCATGGATCCAAAACATTCATGGAGGAATGGAGAATCTTCTTTCATGCATAATGCTTGGAGCATTCTCAAAGCTCCAAGTTTTAGATTGCATGAATCATTGGCAACTTGGAACCAAATCCCAAGTTCTCCTATCTTCGTTGTTGGTACATAAAACCAACAAATCTCTTCTTATGCAAGATATCCTAAGGCTCCTCAAGCCTTTAAGCATTTCATTGCATGAGTCCTCTCACTTTAGGACCAAATCCTAAGTCATCTATTCACTTGTTGATAACACAAAAGTAGCAAGTGAACCTCTCCCATTCAAGTCTCCTAATCATGTCAAAGTTGATTTAGGAATCCTTTCTAATGCCTTAAGGTGCATCCTTCCTCTCTTCAAATGAGCCCAAAACATTTGTAAGAAGGTAGGAAGCTCTCTTTCTATGACCCAAAGGTTGTAGGAAAGATCTTCTCATTCTCCTAACCTAAATTAGGAGAGTGTACATCATTCTTTGAATGTCAAATGTTCAAGGAACTTTCAAGAGTTTGCAACTCCAAAGTGCATCTCTTTCTTCTCCATCCCTCCAACCCAAATTGGAGGAATGAATTCCCCCTCTTGGGACACCAAACGTCCAAAGGAAATCCTCCAATTTGTAATCCTTAAGTTGCATTTTGGACAATTCCTTTTCCTACAAGCCCAAATTGTAGGAAACCTCTAAACGTCTCTTCATTAGCCTAGCTTCAAATTAGGTAAATGAAATTATCTCCCTTTGAACACCAAATGTTCAAGGGTACTCATGAAGGTGGAACCTCTAAGTTACACATGATTTTCCTCTTTCTACAACCCAAACGTTGTAGGAAGACCCTCTCATTCTCCTAAAAAAAAACACAAAATTAGGAGAATGTGTGCATCTCTTTTGGACACTAAATGTTCAAAGAATGTTCTTGAACTTGCAACCCATAAGTTGCATTTTCTTTTCTCTTTCCTACAAGTCAAGATTGTAGGAGAGCTTCCAAATTCATCTTCATGTTCTCAAAATCCAAGTTGGGAGAATGAGTTCCCCTCTTTGAACTCCAAATGTTCAAAGAGGTTTTGGAAGCTTGCAACCCAAAGTTGCATCTTCCCCTCTCCTTTCTACAATTTAAAAGTTGTATGAAAGTCTCATCCAAGTCGCTTATTTGTTGAATCAAAATCAACAAGTAATTCAATCAAAAATCATTTGTTTGTTGAACCAAATTCAACAAATGATTTCATATCAAGCAAAGGAGAAATTCCTAGCTTTCTTCCATTCTCCTAACTCAAATCAGGTGAATGAGTTCCTCTCTTTGGACACCCAAAAGTTCAAAGAATCCTTGGTGTGTAGGCCAAATCTACACATCATCCTTTTTTATGTTTGCTTAACCCAAACTTAGCAAACTAAATACCCATCATTGAACATAAGAGTTCAATGATAGTCTCTCTTGATTCGTAACCCCAAAGTTACAAATTTTTCTCATTTATTGAACCAAACTCAATAAGTGATTCAACTTTATTTGCTTAATCCAAATTAAGCAAATGAAACCCAACCCCTTGAATACAATGATTCAATGAGACATCTTTTTGATTTGTAGCCTCAAAGCTATTAATCTCCATTCACTTTTATAGGTTCCAAAAGGCCTTAGAAAATGTAATACCTTAGCCCTAAAGCTATAGGTTTTCTCTCCTTCAACTCCATAGTTGTTGGAGATCTCTCTTCTCTTTAGCTCCAAAAGCTAGAGAGAGCTCCCCTACATTTAGCCCAAAAAACTAAATGTTGGATCTCTATCTTTCTCCTCTTAGCCCCAAAAGCTAAGGAGATTTCTCCAACATGTAGCCCAAAAGTTACATGTTGGACACCTTCCTTAGACCCAAAATCTTAGTAATCTCTTCCACTCAACCCAAAATTGAGTGATCTCTCCTATGACATTTAAAATGCTAAACCTATAGATGTCTTTTAGGAATTATCCAATATGTGAAGTTTATCCTGCTCTATTGGATGGATTTCACCAAGTCCTAAGTGAAGCCCCTTAGGCAAGTCTATCTTACCCTATTAGATAGACATTTCTCTTATCCAAACACTAAGAGAACTCTAAAACACCTAAAAATTACTTAGGTTCCTTTTGATACAATAATCAATCATCTACCCCAAAAGGTGGGATGCCTACATTATTGTATCTTAGGATTCATAAGTAACAGGCTTGCCCAAAAGCAAGCATGTGGTTACTTTATGGGTTCTTCATAACCCTCCTAAATATGAAACACTTAAAACTCAAATAAAATCTTTAAGTCACAAACAACTTAAAGTGAACCACCCTTGGATAAAGATTAAACATCTTCATTCCAAAACAAAACCAAACACCCTTAGTGTGACATGCTACACAAGCCACACACACTTAGGTGCACAGCCCCTTAGGCATGCTAGGATTAGGATTTTCCCTTTCTGCGCATGTGTTTGATGTTGTGGATTGATTGCCCTTGAATTGTCTGCGTGTGGGCACTTGCCCTTAAGTGGTTAGTATAGAAATATAAATGCTTTTCTGTGCAGGTGGCCATATCTAAAAGGGGGGGGCGCTTATAAATGATAAAAATGCTTGCATGACAGGTACTGCTTAAAACCCCCCAAAGATGTGGCCAATAGGGTAGAAGTAGATTGTTTGGCACTCTAAGTGCTAAACAAAACTCTGAATGTAATGCTTTATTATATGAACTGCTTCTGACTCTATTTTGCAGGTTTGAGTCTTTTTCTTTTCAAATATGTATTTGATAGAATTAGGATGTGTAATCAAACTTGTGGGGGTCTGGATCAAAAAGAGGTGAACCAAACGGATGTACCTGTGGAAGGTGAGGCCTGAGGTTCAGTTGGAAAAGATAAAGCTTCAAGACCCCACAAGTAGAGTCTGTAATTAATTTAACTGGGTTGTATAATGGCAGGCAACTCAGCTGCCAAATCTGGTTGTAATAATGTGGACTCTCTTTACATTTCCTTGCATTTGATATAAATAAAAGCATGTTTGATTGTTTACTGGGTGTGCAATAGAAATGCATCTTTTTCCTAGGTTTCTTTCTTTGCTTTTGTTTGGGGGTGGCTTGGACTTTTGATGCGGTAGACTCTTAGGACAAAAATAAGATTTCTACCCATTAAAATGTAATCAATCTAAAAATTGATTTAGGCTCCACAATTTTCTAACAAAAAGAAAATTTGCATGGCTCCCTTCAAGGAGCCAAGTCTTCCAAATTTAAAACAATCATGCATGACCAAATGTGTTGCATATAGTAAGCCCTCACTTAAGGATTAGATAACAAAAATCTTTTTCTTTATGAGTCAGCATATGCATACCCTCATAATAAGGCATCTTGGCCTCAAAGCCAAGCTATAAGACCTACCCTCTAAATAAAAACAACCCTACCACTCTACATTTGCATTGAGACCGAATAGCATGGTTTTAAAAGCGATTAGGAGGGTTAGCTGGTAGTCCCTTCCAGGCGGGACAATAAATCCAGAGGTCGGGCGGGCTATGCCTCTTGTGAGGTGTAGCTTGTAAGTCCCTCTTTGCACTCGTTAGATCTAGGTTCGAGGCACTACCTCTCGGTAGTCCTCACCTTAGTCTTAGGGTCCGAGGCACGGGTTGATTCCAAATCACCCTATAAGCCCTCAACTTTCGGGCAATTCATCCAACAAATGTTGTTGGGATGTAAGCCCCAATCTTCTAATAAAATAACAACTCAAACTAAATTTAGATTCAAAAATGTAAAGCCCAATATAGGATAGTTTGGGCACCTCTGAGTTTTCACCTCAGAATCAAGTGCCCCTACTTCACTTCCTTTGGCCTTCATTCCCAAAATCTAATCTAAGTCGATCTCTTCAACTTTTCCTTGAAATTCCTAAAGGGCCAAAACCTTTTGCAAGACTTTCATGGATTTTAAAACAACAAAATCAAACTTTAGCCAACATTTAAATGACTTCAAAATAAGCAAAACCACTAGTTTAATCAAAAGTTTTCCCAAATCAAACTTGGGATGTAATTAACCATAGGGGCTTGCCCCTATGGGATGTCTGTACCCCAGAAATAAATAAACCCCACTCAACCAAATATTGAGTGGGGGAATCTCTGTTAAATAATTGTAAATTTTATTATTGAGCCCATAAGGAGATGATATTTTTACCCTCCGGGGTAATATATCGTATTCTTATGCCGTGCCCGATTATAAAATATGCAATCCGTTTGAGGATACAAAAAATTCTCCAACAGGGACTCAGTCTTGTATCTGGTCCGAACAAAGCAGTTGAACTCGCACTTGAACTCAGGCTATACGACATCAAGTGGGGACTTGTGAACTTGATGAATTCAAGTTTGAATGAGACTTAACCCGGACTCAAATATATGCAAAGAACAAAACTCGGATCATACACGAGGAAATTCAAATTACAAGAGCACTCGTTCGGTCAAAAGTGACACAAAGCACGTTACAAGACCTCAATGCATGAACTCCTACAACAATCCCTACAAATGCATGTTGATTGAGATGGCAATACTGGAAGACCAACAATCAAAGACCTGCCCCTACAGCAAAAGCAATCGTCACCCACCTGAGATTGATGGTAGGTGGGCATGATGTGGGAACAGTGGGTCTTCTACGAACATCTCTAGGAGGTCGTAGCAAATACAACAGATCCCTACAAACAAACACAAGCCACTTGTGAATAACAACAGTGTGTATATCGCAAATACAACGAATCACTGTGGACACAAGTACATCTCCTACGATGATCCCTACGAGATCAAATAAATACAATCAAACCACCCGAGATTGGTGAAAGGGTGGATATGATGCAGAAGCAATGGGTCTTCTACAAACATTTTCAGGAGGTCGTAGTAGATGCAGCAGTCCCCTGCAAATGGATACTTGTGGATAACAACAATGTATTGAAAGTACAATGAATCACTGTGGACACAAGTACGAATATCACCTACGACAGTGGTGATCAAGAGCTTCAAGTATGTCGGGTACAAGGGCAACTCGATGTACGGAGAAGGACACCTCCTGGCAGAATGGGAGGAAAGTTCAAACCAATTAGAACTAAACTTCCTGGTGTTTCAAAGTTTCTCTCTTGTCCCATCCTTAGGAAGAAAATAGTTCTGATGTCTACAAATATCGAAAATGACTGTCTACTACACCAAAGATCCTAAAAGGAGTTATTTCCAAACAAACAATCATTGACCCAAAACCCAGAAGAACCTTCCCCGGTGATTGAGAAAGGGGAAGGGGGTCAACATCAAGACCAAAACGCCACCGGATCTGCAACGCATATACAAGCAGACAGAAGGCGTCTACGATCCACAACTCAACGCCACCGGATCTGCAACGCATATACAAGCAGACAGAAGGCGTCTACGATCCACAATTCAACGCCACCGGATCTGCAACGCATATACAAGCAGACAGAAGGCGTCTACGATCCACAACTCAACGCCACCGGATCTGCAACGCATATACAAGCAGACAGAAGGCGTCTACGATCCACAACTCAACGCCACCGGATCTGCAACGCATATACAAGCAGACAGAAGGCGTCTACGATCCACAACTCAACGCCACCGGATCTGCAACACTCCTACTAGCAGACAGAAGGCGTCTACAAACCACAAATTATAACGCCACGCCACCGGATCTGCAACATTCGTACAAGCAGACAGAAGGCGTCAATAAGATCTGAAATAAATACCCCTGCACGTACACTATAAACTGTATACACATAGGTACACTAAAGGGGTAAATACAATCAATACCCGCATGGGCCCCGACGAGCGTGTTATTGGTACACACATGACGCTTAGGGATGCTGCGCGGGTTGACAAGTGAATTCAAGTTCGAATCCGATCCTTCTATACGGATCAATAGAAGTCGACAAGATTCGAACTACCTAACAAAATACACGGTTGTAGTGACTGGTGTATTTGTCTAAATACATTCTTTTTAGGCCTTCAAAGCCTAAAATCAAGAGAATTCACTAAACAAAAGGCACAAAGCCTACGAGAAACCTGATCCCCTATCGTTAAGATTGATAGGGTCGACAAGGTTCAATCAAATGAAAATGACCCCAAACACCCCGATGATGGCCGTGTTGATTGTTTATCTCAACCGGAGGGGTCCACAATATATTTCAAGAATACCCTCAAACCTCTACAAAATCCAAATATTTTTCAAGTGACCTCAAGGTCACCCCGATGATGGCCGTGTTGAATGCAGATCTTAACCGGAAGGGTTTCCAAATATTTTCAAATACCACCCAAAATCCAAAAACTCCAAAATTCCAAATTTCAAGATATTTAAAATTGAAATCTATCCATCAACTCTCAAAGCAAAATCCATCCACCCTCCGCAACAGTCTGCCGGGGTGGACAAATTCAAATAAACTCTAGCTCACAAAGAGCCAAATGCCTAGTCGAAAATATCACTAGGATCCATTCTCAAAACAATCTCCTGCCAGTAAGGACGTGGTACGTGTCCTCTAACCGGCGGTTAGCCGCCAAATGGCACCGCAGGATAAATGGTTACGACGACCCGGGGCCCTCTGAACCGAGTGGTTTTGCTGCCAAATGGCACCACGAAATATTGGTTATGGCCAGAGCCGTTACGCTCCTTATTGACATCAAATCCTTAAGATATGAATCAATAGGATATGATTGATAGGGCACAAAGCCCTCTGTCAGCTAAGGTGGATTTAAATTTGTCCCCTTAGACAAACATTCAACCCCGGTCTACAAGGTCTCCTTGGACGAAGCAACCCATGGCTGCCGACAAGGATCCTTCTGTCAGGTTGGGTCGACTACCTCCTCTGACTAAGTAGACCAGGGACCACGATGGCCCGGGACGACGGAACCATGGGATCTTGATCGGGTCCATCATCCATTCCCCCACCATCCGCTTTAAGTGCTAGATGGTGCAATTTCTATTTTAAATATCAAACTCTCCAAATTCTCAAATCCAAATCCAGTTTTCAAACCCAAATCCATTGCTGCTACTATATGCCAGATAACACGTATACTCTGCGTGTCTGATCGATGACTAGCCTTAATCGAAAGTTCTCTCTCGTGATCGGGAGGGGTAATTAATTATAGGGGCTTGCGCCTATAGGAAACCAGAACTCAGATCATAAAGTCCTCGCAAAATGAGGGCGAAATCTCTGGGTAGTGTCTTATCTACAAACCCATCTGCCTTCCAAAATTTACCTTGGAACTTAGTTCGTTAAAACTCCCTCGCCGAGAATAAGAAAAGCGAGCGGAGGCCGGGGCCGAATTTTCGGAGCCCACACTCTCCACCCCTTTTGGATTTCCTAATTTGGTTGGGTTAATTTAGGATTAATTTGAATTTGAAATTATTCAAATTCAAATTTCAAATTCATTCCTAATTTGGTTCATCTATTTTAGAAAAGTACTTAATTTAAATCAATTTGAATTTTAAATTCAAATTGGATTTATGTCATTACTTTCCTAACTCATTAAACCAAATTATGAAGCCTTGAATACTCTCTTTAAATCCCTTCCCCTCATCTTACCGCCGGCCCCTTGGTGGTCCCCTCTCCGTAATGTTTCATTAAGGAATTTGATTGCATGCTATTTGAATTTCAAATTCAAAATTCAAATTGGCAATAGAAATTAAATGCCATGAATTCCTTCTTAATTTAAATTCATTTGAATTTTAAATTTAAATCTAAGAGCATTTAAACAACCTCATTACTCCCACCTCAGTTTAATTCCTATTATAATCCCCCAAATCAATTCACTGATTATGGGGAATTTAAAATCCATTAAATTCCCTATTCCATACACATCTGTCCCCCCTTCTAAAGAAAAGAATTGGAATTTATTTCCCTCTCATGCATTAGCTCTAGCTCTTTGGGAAAGAATTCCCAAATCTGAGAATTCCCGAAATCTCAAGGCATTAAAGCACCATTTAATTCCCTAGTTTCCCACGTGAAGATCTGGAATTAGAATTGGAGTTATTTCCTTAAGCTAATTTCCAAATCTCTGAGATTAGGATTTAGGATTTAATTCCTAATTCCCTCTCAGCTCACCACCGCATCCCCCTTATTTGATTTCCTCCAAATCTGTCCACGGGACAGTGCACATCTTGGGAAAGGATTGGAATGCCAACCTGCTGTTGGCTGAAACATTCAAAGCCTCTTGGGTTACCTCTCTCCCCACGTTGCCATCCACTTTTCCTAAAATTCATGCTAATTGTTCCCTCAGTCCAGCAAGAGCATCTTGCTGTCCTGCATCCCTGAGGATCACAGGTTACTGTCCAAAGTTTTCCAGCATCATAAAGAAGCTGCCTAAGGCTTTTCTGAGCAATATAGGTTGCTATCCAAAACAGATTTCTGTATTCCGGACAGATTCTACATGTTGTCCTGAAGTTTATACACAGTAAACTGCTGTCCTGCATATCCAGAATCAACTTCCTGCTGTCCTGAGCGTTCCCAGCCTCCTTACAATTATTGTCCAAGTTTCTATCCTAGGCTTGCTGTCAGATTTTTTGGAGAGGATATCCTTTCCTTAGAAACGCCTCCTTCTCGTTCTACTTCAGTTTTAATTGGTCCCGCACTTCTAGCATATGATTCCTTTACAGTTCCTTATAGGAACTGCGCCGGACGAATTCGCACCGTCGCTGAATTACCAACCTCAAAAGTTTTAAATTGTCGTTTTGAATTCAACATAATGTCTATAATTATTACTGTTCTGTTTCAATTAGACGTGCAACTTCCTTAAGTAGGTCATGCATATGCGATGCAAATGCGGTATGTTTTATGCGAGGTAAATTCAAGACTCAACAAAAATAAATGATGTGATGCAAGAGACTCAGTGTGCATGACGATTGGCATAAACTTTGGGCCTACACAAAAGTTTTAAACAGAGGACAAAAATTGAAGAGACATATTACAAAACACACACGACATACTAACTCACAAGCACTCATAGATAGGCATAAAGAGTGATCAGTCACAAAATGAGAGGACAGAAGGTTTTCAAGTTTAAGGGAATTGGAGTTGGAGGAGCAATGAAGACATTCTTAGTTAACAGGACATCTCCACAGGGGTTTTCAACTAGAGTCACAGATAATCTCCTAGGGGCGGTAAGGAAATCTAGTAAGGTCATCCAACTAGGTGAGGGAAGGTCTTTAACAGGGAAGGACAAGGACATAGAGGACAAAATGTAGGAATCAGGAGTATGAGAGGACGATGGGTCCTGGCTCACAACCATAATAGGATAGCCTAAAGAGTCACCAGCAGGTATGGGACCCAAGAGATGGGGTAGAGTGTCTAGAACATATGTGGGTATCACAGTTAGGGAAATGATAGGTAAATACGGGTTGAAATCCTTTATAGTATTAAAGTCATTACATAGATAAATCAAATCAGAATTGGCACACTTTCAAAAGTAAGTCTAAAAGAGCAACTCCTAAAATAGTTTCCTGAAAGATTTTGGGATGTTCATCGTCCAAATTAGGCTTAGAATTATCCAAAATGAACTCAAAATTATTAAGTCAACCTAGTAGAAGCTGCAATTATATCAGAATCTTCCGAATTTAATTTCATTGTGTTCAAGGTCAAATCAGCTTCTTTCGAGATCAAATTACTATTGTCCCGGCAGACCTTATCCAAAGGAATGTCCTTGGTGAGATTAGGAGTCAAGTGGATAGAGGTATCGAGGTTTGAAGGTTCCAGATCTACTGAATCAAGGTTCAAGTCAAGCAGGGAATCTAACTCACTTTCTTCAGTTTCATCCTCAAAGAATTTCTCATTGTCAGTGATATCAAGGCTAGGTAAAGACCTACAGGGTGGGGCAGCAACCTTGATGTTAGTAATGGGTGGGTGGTCTTGACCACAATAATGTCCACGGGTTGTTCCAACAAAAGAGGTAGAGTGGTGCTCGAGAAGACGATCACTAGGGGTACGGGTCTTGAAAGTGTCACACCCAAAGGTTTGATGAACAAGGGGTGACCTAAGCTTAAATCCAATTAGTTGGTCGCTGGTAGAGGGTCGGTATTTTAGATTATTTTCTCGCCTCATGTCTTTCCAAGTAGAATACTCACCGCGAGACTCTTTATGATTTTCCAATCTTATCCAAAATTGAAGAGCCTGGCCTTTGAGGAGAGACTTAGCGATGCTAACCTAGTGGGACTCAGGGATATGACGTGATTCAAAATAGTCCTCTAATTATCTAATCCATTCCCTAAAGTGGTTCGAGGAACCATCAAAGGTGGGTAAACAATAAGGTGACTCTAAGTGAGGTCGTTGAGGCTTAGGCTCAAGTCTAGGTTGATAAGCAGAGTGGGGCATCTTCCGACTAGCATGATTGACTGAATGAGACACGTACTTAGAGTGGGGAGAGTCAACATGCTCCTCCTTTGTGGTTTTAGTTAGAGAGCCGATAAGACTAACTAGGTCATCTAACTTCTTTTAAAATTCTATCGAGTCCATTGGAAAGTGCTAGTGATGCTTAGAGAAGAATGGGCGTAAGGGACATCATTTAGACACTAAGTTAGGCTCACTTAGACTCACTAAAGGATGCAGAAAATGTTAGGACAGCAAGCTAAGCTAGTGGCTTAAGTCACCTATTCACTTAGGAAGGTTGCTAAGGCTTGGATAGTACTAAGACACTAAATGAGATGCCCCCAATGCAACTAATTGGTGAAGATTTTGTGTAGACAGCAAACCACAACAATTGGTGAAGATACCTAGCTGTTTGGGATGGGTTTTGGGAAGTGGACAGCGCCTAAACACTAGATTAGGGTCACCAAAAGTCCTCTAAATGCTGTCAAAATTTTCTGGACAGTAAGCCATAATGATTGTTTAAGTAACCTAGACAACTATGGATGTTATTGTGACAAGGACAACACTTAAACAATGATATAGACTTCATTAAACTGATGTAACGGTGCAAGAATTTAGAGGGCAGCAAGAAAAACAGTAAATAAAAAATTAGTATGTGATGGTATGCATGCAAACAAGCTTAGGAAAAGGTTAATCTAGACTCCTAGGATGCATCTAGCACATGTAATGCATGCTAGCCGTGCTCTGATACCAAGATGATGTAGAACGATCATGCAAAGTTGAATTACTTGAAAAGTTTGCACGCTTAAGTGTTAGAAGCCACAATAATCATATCTTCACAATGAATTTTCTAACGACAAAAGAAAACACTAAGAGCGGTAAAATACAATCTTAAGCTGAATCACGCACGTAAAAGTTAAGATCATAAAACATACAAGTTAATCTAACATTGCATACATGATTGATTTTCAACAATAATCCCTAAGTTAACAATAAGAGCAGTACTAGAAGAGGTCCCTCACACAATTCTACCAAACACTAAGCTTAAGCGGAGAATAATTGGCATGATCATCACAAATCACATTAAAACTACAATTGAGGAGTAAACTAAGGAGATAAGAGAATTGGAGGGGAGTTTACCCAAGTAATCAGAAAATACGAAGTTCCCACGCCTGTAGGAAGGCTTGGGAGGAAGTAGGTGGCATCTAAGAACCTTCCTGGACGTGTGATCAGCAACCTAGAACGTCCTGGCAGCGTTTGAAGTCCTTCCAAATGGCTGGACAGCAAGAAAACATGTGCAGACTTCCCTGGACAGTGATGTAGACACACAAGAAGAAACAGACGCAATGGATAAAACTTAAAACAAACTTTATTAAAATAAAAGCAAATAACTAAAACTTGACAAACACAACAAGAAATACTAGGAGATTTTAAAGAAATAAAAAAAAGACACTATCCTCACACAACCGTCAGAGCGGGTTCCTCACATGCATCGAATTTGTAGGTTATATAAGTAAAGTGCATAGAACTAGCAAATCAATGGTCCACCACTGCAAGATTGTCCAATTTCTTCAATAGATGCTTCAAATCAACTCTGATACGACACCCTAAAGTTGCTTTACTTTGAGAAGAATGATACAGATGGAGTGGCACTTGCGGAGAGACGAAGAGATTAGAAGCCCAAGAAGAAAGGTTGGAAAGAGCCCGCAGGATTTCCGGAGGGGATGAGAAAAGAAGGGTAGAAAGAGCCCGCAGGATTTCCGAATAAACCTGCAGGTTAATAGCAAATATGCTCACAAATATCAACTCCCTTTTCTTCACAACATCTTCTCATATTTATAGGCAAGAGAGGAATGCAAAGAGCCACATGTCTTTAATTTCCATTAGAACCAAAGCATAATAAGCATAGAAATCTCCCCCCAAAGCTCACGGATAAACACCCAAACCAGGAACCAAGGAGACAGCCACGGGAGATGAGGGAACCACACGAATCGAGAGCCACGGCCACGGAAAACGAGGGACGGTCACGGAATAAGGAGCCAGCCGTGAGATCCCAAGAGGTAAAGCACAAAAATCATTAACTTCCCAATGAATTCAAAGCATAGAATTCAGCCCCCCAATTAATACAAGCCACATATTTCTAAGAGACAAGAAGAAAGGGGAAGGGGAAGGGACAAGGCCACTCCAAAAGTAAGCTTCATAATGAGGTACCTTTTGAGAATTAAAGAGCTACTAAACTTCAGCTCAAGCAACTTAGAGAATCAGCAAACCGAATGCTCCGAAACAACCAACCCGTGAACCACCAGCAGCTAGGGACCAATCAAGCCAGCAAACCAAAGGTCTACCAAGCCATATGCACTACCTACCATGTTCATTGGATGCTTTCCCATAATTGGATAGCTAAAAAAAGAAAAGAAAACAAAATATACTATCGTTCAAATAAAATAAAAAATACAGAATTTCTTGATAGCATCAGACAGCAAACCAAAACCTTCAGACAGCTGGTACAAAAGTTTCGACAGCACGCCTTGACCTTAGGAACCGTGGCAGCAGCTCTAGGGGTGATCGGATCTCAGGACAGTGCACAAAATCTGTCCAGGAAAATTCTGGACAGCAGTTTGGCATGAAGAACTGCTACGTTTCGGCTTTCTGGATGCAGAAATTGAAAGATTATAGCAGAAAAATTTGGGAATAACAATGGGAAAGAGTCTTGAGAATAATTTACTTGTCTAGGTGGCAACATTAATTAAATTCCAAATCAATTTGCGGAGAGAATAGAAATTTGAAATTAATTTCAGATTAAGTGGATTTGGTGGGATAAATTTGAATTTAAATTCAAATTTTAATGGGGAAATTTAATTGCAAGAGAGGGAATTGTGGGAGGTAACTATGGAGGCTTAATGAGGGGCTATTAATGAAATTGGAGACAGAAACTGAGCATGGAGATGGGCGGCCATAGAGAGAGAGGGGAGGGGAATTAAGGCTAATGAAGTGAGGCCCACACACTAATCAAAGGTTTAAAGAAAATTTGAATTAAATTTTAGATTTTATTAAGAGGGAGGGTTTCCTAATTTAAGTGCTAGTATTGGAAAGCTTTTGAATTTGAAATTCAATTAATAACTCTCTTAATTACTTGGCCTTAATTTAGGAAAGCAATCAATGCCCTTTTGAAATTTGAATTTCAAACAAGTGGGTTGGGGGGGGGGGGGATTGGGCTGGGGAGATGGTGGCCGGACGGGTGGCTGGCTGGAGGCTGGCGGCAAGGGGAAGGACTCGGGTTAGGGAAAAATTACCAAGAAAAACTTAGTGGGTAATGAGGCCGGCGGGTGGGAAGTTAGGAGGGAATTTGATGCAAGGAAAAATAAAATAAAAGAAAGAAAAGAGAACCACAAACCTTGGAATCCATCAAGATTGACGGGTACTGCAAATCACCCTCCTCAAGCTTCTCCCCTCATGAACTCACTAAGAGATCAACATGAACTCATTAAGAGATCAACAAGAACATAAAATTTCATTATCAATAATTCATCCTCCCAAATTACAAGAAACTAGCCTATAAATAGGCCTCATGAAAAGAAAAGAGGTATCGACTAAAATGCCCTTCGGGCTACAACACTACATGACCACCCATAAGGGTAAAAAGTGAAAAACAACAAAATAAAAAAAAACCCAATAAATAAATAGACTCAAGATCGTAGCTGTTGATCTCCGATGTTCTCAACACATTCAGCATAGATGCTTTTATTTGCCACTGTATTCTTTGGTGCACAAATACTTTTTAGAGCAAAATTTAAAGTGTGCTCAACACATGGAGGCCAGAATATATGAGGATAAGTTTGCTCCACCAATAATCCAGCAGCTCTACACACCTGTGCATTATCTGTTATAACCTGCACAACATTTGAAGGCCCAATAATGACTATCACATCTTTAATTAAATTGGCAAAGAAATATTTATCCTTATATTCTCCTTCACAATTCACAACTCTAATAAATATTGACAATTCTCTGAAACGACCATGAAATTAATGAGTGGTCTTCTTTCCACACACCTTTTGTTGGTTCAAGCAATGTTTCAATATGTGCTCTTTCTCTTTTCAATAATTTTGATCTTAATGCATTGTAGCCAGGTTAAACATAACCTACAAGGTTGTTATTACCTGCAAAAGTGAATGCATTTTTGTAATGAAGATTTCTTGCAATGTTGAAAGAAAGTCCAGCAGAAAAAAAAAACATCCTTACAATTTTACCATCCAATTCCTCTCACTGCTGCATGTTAAAAGCCTTCTCTAAAGCATTACTGGCAACTCCTTTTCTTTTCTTTGAATCATATCATTCACTTCTATATGATAATGAATGATCAACTCTAACAGATGAGAAAGAAGTGTGAGATGAACCATGAATAGATGGCAAAGGTATCTCGTTAGGAAGTGCCCTTTTAATCCTATAGATTTAGCTTCATCAACTTGTCTATTCAATTCAATCAACTGTAACGTAGTAATCTTATGACACATTTTAATCCATGACCATAAATCTTAAGTAGATGTGTTTTCACCCTAGAATAAGATCATTTGTAGGTGTCACCACAATAATTGCATTTGAATGACACATTCCCTCATAATTCAAAAGTTTTTCCTAACTTTATAACATGAATCCATAATGGCTTATCACAGTGAGCTATATTGATTGTTGATTTGTTGTCACAGTATAGCTTCATGGGCCTTCCCACTTGATCCTCAGGACTTCTAAAATCATCTTGATCCATAGTAACTCACATATTCCCAAGATCATAACTCTGTACTCTGCTTCTGCACTAGACCTTGCCACCACACTATTTCTAGCTCCTCTATATAATAAGGTTTCCTCCAAAGAATGATTAGTATCCTAAGGTAGATCATCTATCTAGTAGTGATCCTGCATAATCTGAATCAATATATGCTTTTAGGGTTATTCCACAGTCACTTTTGAAGAGAATCCCCTTTACTTGAATTTTGTTTAAGGTAATGTAATATTCTGCTAACAGCTTGCATGTGAGTCTGCCTATAATGCATCAATACTTCTAAAAAAGTCTTAAAGTGTCCAACACGACACGTGTTTGACAAGTGTCAGATACATCAAAAACATCTCCGATTTAAAAAATATTAAATACAAATTGGACAAATGTGTCATAAATATTTAATGGATTTTTTTTAAATATTATTTCATGTATTTAAATTTTTATTTATTTAAAATATAAAACTAAATTTCTTATTTTATTTTCACAACACCAAATCAATCGGCCGCACTCTTCATAGAATATTCACATTTTCATTTCTCTTTAGTGGTCATAACTTTGTGATGTAATACCACTAGGAGTTGCAATAAGAAATTTAAAAGAGAATTGTTTAAGTTTGCTATTATAAGTTTATGTCGATCATGCAAGATAGGGTTAAGAATTAGAAACGTTAACTTGCTTAGGCCAAAAAGTTGCAATAGAGATTAACCGAATCAATTCATTCAAAGTTCTAGGAGAATTTAATATGCAAAGTACAATAACAAAAACCCAACGTTTAACAACGAGAATTTCACCTCGTGGCCGTATCACTCAAAGATTGGTGGACTTTTGGCGGAGATAGAAGATCCAAGCGATGAAGGAAGTTACCACTACAGAAAGGGCGCCGAAGAACTTCGTCGAAGAAAAAGTAGCCGGTTGGGATGGAAGTCGTAGATGACCGTCAAGGCTCCAAGTGTGCTTCGAAAGTTGTCGGTCGTAGATGCTTGCAAGGATTGGCACGACTCTTTCCAAGTACTCTTCCACGGTGTTTTCGTCTTCAAATCCTACGTCGAAGCAAGGTGACCGTAGGACGTTGATGCTTCCGTCGGCGTTGAAGACTAGACCCCACTCAAGCTCGGGATCCGCCATTCAACATTGAAGAGAATTGGGGAGAGATGTCGTCGTCTCTTCTTCTTGCTGAAGTTTCCCAAGAGAGGGAGTGAAGGGGGGCGGTCGGCCAAAACAGAGGAGTGGGCGGGTGGATGAGGTGAGGGGAAATTAGGTTAAGCAAGGGAAAGAGGGGAGTTACACAAATCTGAAATTAATTTTCAGAATTTGTGTAAATTGGAGGGAAAGAAATTTGAAATTGATTTCAAATTAGCAAGAGGATTAAGGGGCAATTAATGGGCATTAATGTGGCCCATTAAAGATGAGGCCGGCGGCTTAATAGAGGGAGGGGGAAGCATGTGAATTCAAAACCTGAAATTTGACTCAAATTTAAACAAAATTGGAGGGGGATTAATTTGAAATTGATTTCAAATTAATGGGGTAATTAATGCATTAATTGGTGACATGAAGGAGGGCCCATCCAAGGTGGTCGGCGGCTTCATGGGGGGAGATTTTGTGTGGAGAGCAAGGGTTTGGTTTCCAAATCGGCTCATGACATTTAGGAAGGATTAAATTGAAATCCTTTAAATTTTGAATTTTGGTTATGAACCGGATTTAAAAATTTCCTAATTTGGAAGTTTCCAAATTTGGAAAATTTTCGAAATTCAAAATTCGAATTTCGAAATTAGCCGTTGTAGAGAATGGGGGAAAGAGGAGGTCGGTGATTAGGAGGTTTACCGGCGGCAAGGGGAGGGTGGGGTAGCCGACGGGTTAGGATGGCTTTGGGCCGGCGGATTTTGGGGCAGAACGAAGAAGAGCGGGATGACGGGGATAAACCACGAGTCACGGACTCTTCCAATGACTGGTGGGTGTTGCTTTTGGCCCTCACCTTGGGCTTTCTCTCTCACCTCTCTCTAGCTCTCATGCAAGAAGAGTAAGAAGAAACAAAACTCAATTTTTTCATTCAATAGTTCATTAAAAATTAAAACGATACAAGAGACCACTATATATAGGTCTTGACTCATAAAAAAGTGAAAAGACTAAATTGCCCTCTGGGCTACAAAGAAACATAACTCCCCACAGGGGTAAAATGGGAAAATAGTAAATCAAACAAGACAAAAATAAAATACATCATGTCATCTAAATCAAAAGTAGAGGCGCTGAATCGTGGCCGTCGATCTGCGGTTTCGCCGGCGATAAACATGTCGGTAGCGTCTGTCGATGTCCTCATCACTTTGGTTTCACAACAATGTCCAATATCTTCTTAACATCAACGTCTGACGTAGTTACAACATTCGATATTTCAAAATTATCTCAACATCAACGTCTAACACTAACATAACATTGATACTCGATGCTAGCGATTTCTACACACACAACTTGACAGCTCATGTTTGTCCGATGAGCTGGGGAGATGGTGGCCGGATGGGTGGCTGGCTGGAGGCCGACGGCAAGAGGAAGGACTCGGGTAATGAGGCCGGCGGGTGGGAAGTTAGGAGGGAATTCGATGCAAGGAAAAATAAAATAAAAGAAAGATAAGAGAACCGCAAACCTTGGAATCCATCAAGATTGACGGGTACTGCAAATCACCCTCCTCAGGCTTCTCCCCTCATGAACTCACTAAGAGATCAACAAGAACATAAAATTTCATTATCAATAATTCATCCTCCCAAATTACAAGAAACTAGCCTATAAATAGGCCTCATGAAAAGAAAAGAGGTATCGACCAAAATGCCCTTCGGGCTACAACACTACATGACCACCCATAAGGGTAAAAAGGGAAAAACAACAAAATAAAAAAAAAAACCAATAAATAAATAGACTCAAGATCGTAGCTGTTGATTTCCGATGTTCTCATTACATTCAGCATAGATGATTTTATTTGCCACTGTATTCTTTGGTGCACAAATACTTTTTAGAGCAAGATTTAAAGTGTGCACAACACATGGAGGCCAGAATATATGAGGATAAGTTTGCTCCACCAATAATCCTGCGGCTCTACACACCTGTGCATTATCTGTTATAACCTGCACAACATTTGAAGGCCCAATAATGACTATCACATCTTTAATTAAATTGACAATGAAATATTTATCCTTATATTCTCCTTCACAATTCACAACTTTAATAAACATTGGCAATTCTCTGTAACGGCCATGAAATTAATGAGTGGTCTTCTTTCCACACACCTTTTGTTGGTTCAAGCAATGTTTCAATATGTGCTCTTTCTCTTTCCAATAATTTTGATCTTAATGCATTGTAGCCAGGTTAAACATAACCTACAAGGTTGTTATTACATGCAAAAGCTAATGCATTTTTGTAATGAAGATTTCTTACAAGGTTGAAAGGAAGTCCAGCAGAAAAAAAACATCCTTACAATTTTACCATCCAATTCCTCTCACTGCTGCATGTTAAAAGCCTTCTCTAAAGCACTACTGGCAACTCCTTTTCTTTTCTTTGAATCATATCATTCACTTCTATATGATAATGAATGATCAACTCTAACAGATGAGAAAAAGTGTGAGATGAACTATGAATAGATGGCAAAGGTATCTCTTTAGGAAGTGCCCTTTTGATCCTAGATTCAGCTTCATCAACTTGTCTATTCAATTCAATCAACTGTGACGTAGTAATCTTAGGACACATTTTAATCCATGACGATAAATCTTAAGTAGATGTGTTTTCACCCTAGAATAAGATCATTTGTAGGTGTCACCACAATAATTGCATTTGAATAACACATTCCCTCCTACTTCAAAAGTTTTTCCTAACTTTGTAACATGAATCCATAATGGCTTATCACAGTGAGCTATGTTGATTGTTGAATTGTTGTCACAGTATAGCTTCATGGGTCATTCCCACTTGATCCTCAGGTCTTCTAGAATCATCTTGATCCATAGTAACTCACATATTCCCAAGATCATAACGCTGTACTCTGCTTCTGCACTAGACCTTGCCACCACACTATTTCTTGCTCCTCTATATAATAATGTTTCCTCCAAAGAATGATCAGTATCCTAAGGTAGATCATCTATCTACTAGTGATCCAGCATAATCTGAATCAATATACGCTTTTGGGGTTATTCCACAGTCACTTCTGAAGAGAATCCCCTTTACTTGAATTTTGTTTAAGGTAGTGTAATATTCTGCTAACAGCTTGCATGTGAGTCTGCCAATAATGCATCGATACTTCTAAAAAAGTCTTAAAGTGTCCAGCACGACACGTGTCTGACAAGTGTCAGATACATCAAAAACATCTCCGATTTAAAAAATATTAAATACAAATTGGACAAATGTGTCTTAAATATTTAATGAAATTTTTTTAAATATTATTTCATGTATTTAAATTTTTATTTATTTAAAATATAAAACTAAATTTCTTATTTTATTTTCACAACACCAAATCAATCGGCCGCACTCTTCATAGAATATTCTCTTTTTCATTTCTCTTTAGCGGGTCATAACTTTGGTTTCACAACAATGTCCAATATCTTCTTAACATCAACGTCTGACGTAGTTACAACATCGATATTTCAAAATTATCTCAACATCAACGTCTGACACTGACATAACATTGATACTCGATGCTAGCGATTTCTACACACACAACTTGACAGCTCATGTTTGTCCGATGATTAAGATCGACGATCAACGCCCTTTCAACATCGATGAAAAACGTCCTCTTGACATCAACGCCCGATACTACATAACATTGATGCCCAACTTTCGATAGCATTGTCGTCTCCTCTCTCGATGTCTAATACACGGCATCGATGAACCACTCTCTACATCCTAATATTAATAAGTGTCTAATACACGTCATCGATGAACCACTCTCTACATCCTAATATTAATAAGTTTAAGAACAAATTCTAATTAAATGACTTAATATTTCTAAATTATTTTTAATATTATACTTATTAATTTTTTATACACTACTTTTAAAATATAAAAATTATAATACAGTGTGCAACTCATGTCCATGCCCTATATTTTTAATAATTGACGTATCTCATGTCTATGTCTTGTCATATCCGTATTGTCATGTCCGTGTCGGTGTATCATAGAAGTTTGCTTTGGATTTTGTATGAACTGGCTGATCATGCTTACTGCAAAGGCTATATCTGGTATAGTGTGGGAAAGGTAGATCAATTTCCCCACAAGTCTCTGGTAAGCTCCATTATCAACGTCTGGATCTTCTTTAGCTTCCCCTAATTTGAGATTTAGTTCAACTGGTGTTGATGCCGGTTTACAAGCTAGTTTACTTATTTCTTTAAGAAGATAATTAGAGTATTTTTGTTGTGAAATGAAGATTCTTCTACTTGAGTAGGCCAGTTCAATTCCAAGAAAATATTTTAATCTACCAAGTTCTTTGATCTTAAACTCATTGGCAAGACTTTTCCTTAAGAATCACTTTCTCATTTTCATAATTTCCAATCAAGATAATATCATCCACATAAACTAATAAAACAGTGACTCTACCAAGTTCTTTGTACTTGAAGAATAATGTATGATCTCCTTGGCTTTACTGATATCGATTGAGAAGCATAACTTTAAAAAATCTTCTAAACCAAGCTCTAGGTGATTTTTTAGCCCATATATAACCATTTTAAACCTACACACTTTGTCACCTCAAGTTTTTTCCTTGAATCCTAGTAGAATCTCTATAAATAATTCTTCCTCCAAGTCCCCATAAAAGGAAAGCATTTTTGACATCTAGCTATTCCAGATGCCAGTTAAATTAGCTGCTACTGCGAGCAGGATCCTCATGATGTTCATCTTGGCCACATGTGCAAAAGTTTCCTGGTAGTCAATGTCGTACGTCTAAGCGTACCCTTTCGCTACCAATCTTGTCTTATACTTTCCAATGTACCATATGCATTATATTTCACAGATAACAGCCATTGGCAACCGATTGGTCGTTTTTCTACTAGTAGGTCAATGATCTCCCAGATATTGTTCTGCTCCAGGGCCTGCAGTTTATCTTTCATGGCACTTTTTCCAATTTTCATCAAATAAGGCCTCAGAAATACTATTAGAATATCATTTAATGTGATCAGAAATTTTTTGGTGAATGTGAGAACTTATGAAATGATAGAAAGTTGGTTATGGGATACAATAGGAGATTTTTTGGTGAACTTATGTTTACATCATTTTTAGGAGACGGTTCAGATTCTTGGATTCTTGGATCTGCTCTGAAGCATAATTTGGAGTGTAAGCCTTAATATACTTTTTTAAACCTCATATAAAAACCATCAATTCACCCCCCTCTTAGTGTGTCTGGGGCGGTTTAATACCCTCTCTTGAACTTTCACTTCCATGATTTTGCAGTTCATTCATGCTGGAGGAAAACTACATGTGCTTATTGCTTGGGAGGAAAATAGAGCTTCCATGTCCATTCAAGTTTTGCTGCGTGCAACATAAATAAATTTTATATACTTCATCAAATTTGGATGCTTATATGTTCTTTAAAGGTGAACTTATTTTATATTTAATATCAATTAAAAGATATGTTAAGTGGATGGATATGAAAATTAATATCAACTACACTCTTACGAAATATTCCATTTTACCTGATACTGAATTTTCTATCAAGTGCTCAACAGTAAACTAGCAACATAGACTTGGTGAATCCGAGCATTTTGCGGGTAACAACAGATACCAATCGATGGGAAGTGATAATTTAATGGATGAGATGCATGCAAAAAGTTAAATGCGGGTTCTCATAGAGAATTCATTGATGACAGCCAATCAGTTTCAAAACCATAACTGTGATTAAACATAAGTTCTTATTGTTATCTATATTACATCTGCATTGCTACAGCCCGCTACTTTCTAGGCAGCTTGAAATGTAGGAGACAAATTTTAGCAAAGACAAACAAGACTACCAAGGGAAATATGAGTTCCTGAGATACCAAGATGCATTTAACTCGAAACACTGCTGAAGATAGCAAACTGTTCAAGTGATCTAAAATAATTTATGACCACAACAACTTCTAAGTAAGAAACATGATCATAAAACTAATTATACATTAAGGATTGTCAAATTTGAGCACCACAAATTTTAACAAGCTAGCTTCAAATAATACATTCTACTTGGATTTTTAGGAAGGGAGGCAGGCAGAATACAGCAGTAATCCATACAACAATACAAAAAATGTGACATAGACAACAAGAAAAACTGTACCCTTATTTTTGGTAACTGATGCAATTCTATTAATTGTGACAAGAAAATATAGACATACCGATGAATCATGGCCTTTCAGCTCTTCGAGCAGTTGACATGTCTGCTTATCCCACACTATGACAGATTGGTCATCTGAACCTGACACCACCTTACACCTGTCAGAATTGATCGCACGAATAGGCCTGCAACCAGAGAAGAATGCATATTGGAGTTAACCATTTTCAGTAATAAACATTACAGGCATCATTAAAAGAAAGGCGTCAAATTTAATCAAAAAAGTAAATACAAAAAAACTAAAACTTTGACATCTATGATAAAATCAATATAAAATACTAGTAAGATAAATAGCCTAAAAGTATCAAAATTCACGTTATATATAATATATGAGAATTAGCATTCAAAAATAATGATTTATATAGGTGAAGTAATTAAAATTCAAATTTGACATCTGTTTAAAATTATAGTTGTGGGCTCCGAAAATTCGGCCTCGGCCTCCACTCGCTTTTTTTATTCGGCGAGGGAGTTTAACGAACTAAGTTCCGACGTAAATTTTGGAAGGCAGATGGGTTTGTAGATAAGACACTACCCAGAGATTTCGCCCTCATTTTGTGAGGACTTTATGATTTGAGTTTTGGTTTCCTATAGGCGCAAGCCCCTATAGTTAATTACCCCTCTCAATCATGAGAGAGAACTTTCGATTAAGGCTAGTCGTCAATCAGATATGTATAGAATACGTGTTATATGGCATATAGTAGCAGCACGGGTTTGAGAAATTTGGAGGATTTGAGAATTTGGAGTATTGAAAGATTTGGAGATTTCATATTTAAAATAAAAATTTCACCATCTTGTACTTAAAGCGGATGGTGGGGGAATGGATAATAGACCCGATCAAGATCCCATGGTTCCGTCGTCCCGGGCCATCGTGGTCCCTGGTCTACTTAGTCAGAGGAGGTAGTCGACCCTACCTGACAGAAGGATCCTTCGGCAGCCATGGGTTACTTCGTCCAAGGGGACCTTGTAGACCGGGGGTGAATGTTTGTCTAAGGGGACAAATTTGAATCCACCTTAACTTACAGAGGGCTTTGTGCCCTATCGATCATATCCTATTGATTCATTTCTCAAGGATTTAACGCCATTAAGGAGCGTATTGGCTCTGGTCATAACCGCTATCTGTGGTGTCATTTGGCGGCAAAACCACAAGGTTCAGAGGGCCCCGGGTCATAACCGTTTACCTGCAGTGCCATTTGGCGGCGAAACTGCCGGTTAGAGGACACGTACCACGTCCTTACTGGCAAGAGACTGTTTGAGAATGGATCCTAGTGATATTTTCGACTAGGCATTTAGCTCTTTTGTGAGCTGAAGTAAATTTTAATTTGTCCACCTCGACAAACTGTTGCGGAGGGTGGATGAATTTTGCTTTAAGCGTTGAGATAGATAATTTCATTTTTAAATATTTTTGGAATTTTGGGATTTTGGAGTTTGGATTTTGGCATTTTTGGTGGATATTTTGGGTGGAGTTTGAAAGTATTTGGAATTGACTTTTGGGAGACAATTGAAAGTACTTGGGAACCCCTCCGGTTGAGATCTGCATTCAACACGGCCATCATCGGGGTGTTTGGGGTCATTTCCATTTAAAGCTTGAACCTTATCGACTCTGTCTGGTTGTCGACTGAGGATCGGGTTTCGTATGTTTTATGCCCTTGAGAGTGAATTCTTTTGATTTTAGGCTTTGAATGCCTAATATGAATGTATTGAAACAAATATTTTGGTCGCCACGGCCACATATTTATTTGATGGTTCGAACCCTGTCGACTTCTATTGACTCGTATAGAAGGATCAGGTTCGAACCTGAATTCACTTATTGACCCGTGCAGCATCCCTAGACGTCACGTGTGTACCAATAATACGCTCGTAGGGGCCCATGCAGGTATTTGGGATTGTATTTTTTCCCTTAGTGTATCTATGTGTATACAAATTACAGTGCACGTGCGGGGGTATTCTTGGAATAGACGCCTTCTGTCTGCTTGTATGAATGTTGCAGATCCGGTGGCGTGGCGTAGCAGCTTCTGAATTAAGTTGTTCGCTGCTTCGTACAGGTAGACTGTCGTGCACTATTTGTTGATTTTTGTAGGCGGATCATAGTGCACTAACTAATCTCCTGCCTTTAGTTGTAGAAGCTCGTAGGAACTTGTAGTTTTTATGCATTATGCTGTGATTTTGGTCTTTGCAATACAACCATTACTGTTGGAGGTAGATATTCATCCTTAGACTGAAGTTGACTACAGGATACTACATTTTCTGTAGTCTTTATGCATCTACCAATGGATGGATGTTGTACATATATTTGTATTCGTAGAGGATTTGTATGGATTGCAGATCTTCTGACACTGCTTGCATTTATTCATACTGATTATGTTCCTTATATGTTTTGCTCACTTTGTCACTTCTCTTGCTTGTGTGTAATTCATAACGAACATTACAAATCATTCGTCCTCCCTAGAAATAGCTTGTAGCATGCATAGTGAACTTGCATTATCAATACTTTCCTGCCATCAACTATATATACTTTTCAATTTCCATTGCCTGTAAGCACATTGTCACCTTTCTCATGATTTCTATTGATTGTTGCTTGTGGGTGAGATATGAAAATCTCAATCATCATAAGTTATTGTTCACAGGGAATTGTTGTACACCATTTAAATGTGTTTGTAGCATGTTTTCCACATCACTTATTCATAAGTGACACCTCACATCCTTCACTAGTTCTGATTGGAGAACTATCACATCCATTTGTACACCAATCTCTATCGTCCATAAAAGATTCATCCTCTATGAAGTACTACTATTACTGTTGTTTGTATGTAGATTTAGCTCATTCACTTTGTGTGCTAATATGTTGGATGGATTGCGCTCATCACACATTGTCAATACTTGCACCACTATGCTCACCTCTACTCATTTGTAAGCATGATTTGAGATGGATGTTGTAAATCAAATATCATCATACAAAAATTCCATGTCAAGTTTGAAATGAGTTTGTGCATGAATCTTCACTTGTTTGCATGACATTTGGATGAGTACTTTACCCTTAAATTAAAGCGGCAACTCCTTATCATTCCATTGGAGCCTTGATATCATCATTCAAATCAAGTTCTACTTGATTTTGAATCAAATGAGACTCAAAATACAAGTTCAAGTTTGAGTCAAAAGTGTTCAATCAAGTTCATTGTTCAATTTAATTTGTTGCTTAAGGGTGCGTTTGGGACGGCTGCTGCTGTCGGTAAAGCAGGTTGTGAAATTGTTGTACATAAAGCTGCTTTCTTAAGTTGTTGTATAGAAATCAGTCAATGTTGTTTGGGTATTACTACTGCCGAACTGCTGTGCTGCTGCTGTTTTACAACAAATTACCTTGTTATCCTTATATATATGAAGATGAATAAAATTTGTTCAAATTTAATTTTTTTAACTCTTTATATTAACAATTTTGATATAAAATTTAACTATTTTATTACTTTATACATATTTAAACCAAATGTCTATTTCAAGATGGAATGAAAATTTGAGGGTATTTAAAAATGACAAATTTGTGCCCATAAATAAAAAATTTTGGCTACCATACTTGGTTGAAAGTATTTAAAAATAAAAATTCGTGCCCATAGATTAACCAATCGTAATCAATCAGCATTTCAAACAATTAGATTTATAACAAGATCAATTCAAAGCAAGAGAAAAAATTGCAATCATTCTGCAGACAACAATGGCAAACAGTAATAATCAATCACAATGTCTATGGCTGCCAATATTATCCTAACTAAGGAGGAGGGAGACGAAGTAAAAGTAACCAAATGAAAAATATGCATGTTGGGCACTAACTCCTGCAGCTTCCTCATCCTCTCACTAATTCGTGTTCTTCTCACCTGCAATGATTCAAACTTGCATTTTTAGCATTTGGTTTGTTTATCAATCGGTGAAGATGAACGAATTGAGGATTAAAGTACAAATTTGTACTCTCTCTGCAATGCTCCTGGGATGTGTAGCGCAGCCTCTCTTCGCCCTGATCTTACAGGGAACAGAGTCTTGAAACTAGAGGAACTTCTCGATCGCCGCTATCTCCGACGAAGTCTTCGGCAAGCTGAACTGATGAGTTAAGCCGGAAACTTGGTTGTTCTTCACATCTCCTTCCTTTAAAATCCAAATCAATTAAACCTAAGAGCAGAAGATGGCCGGATAAGAAGAAAATGAGATGCAGACATGCAGTACCTGTAGCTCTGTTTGGTTCAGGCCGACGATATCTCTTGGCCGTTTGTAACCAGAGAAGCTGTCAGATATCAATGAATCCTCCCAAGAAGAAACAACGTAGCCTGGAATGACGCAAACCCTAGCTTTTGAACGAGGAGAACGACGACGCTGCAGAGAAAAATATGCCCATCGGAGAAGGCGCGCATCGGAGCGACCCAGCTTTTCCGTCATTTATGCCCTTTGAAACGGCGGGAAGCAGTGAGCCGCAGCGGACCGCAGGACGCAATCAAAGGTCGCGAGAAGCAGCAGCGAGCCGCAGAAATTTTCCTAACATTGTTCTACCGCAATGTCCCAAACGAGCACTTAATAAATTTTTATAAAGCAAAGCAGGCCTGAAGCCGTCCCAAACGCACCCTAACTAGTCCCTTGCTGTCTTGTAGAATTCAAGTTCTAGTGCATGTCTCTTTTGAGTTCAAACAGGTTCGAGTGCAAGTTCTCTTATATCTTTTTCAAGTCCAAGCCTTGTAGGCTTAATGTTCCAATCATGGTCTTGCTTGGGTCCAGTTCAATTTCATTTGAAGTTCAAGTCCAAGTGTTGTCAACTTGGTTTAAGTTCTAAGTACAATTCCAAGTGGTCAACTTGTATCTTTCATTCCAAGTTTTCATTGAAGTTATTTTGATTTTATTTAAGTTTGTATTTGTTTTAGATTTGAGCTTTATTGCATTAAAGTTCACAAGTCCAAGTCCACAATTGTTCTTGCATGTCATTCGAGTGCAATCAAATCCAAGTCCCAAATTGTTCTCTTGAGTTCAAGTGAGATCCAAATGTAGCAATATTTCACCCGAAATTTCGGCAGCCTTCCAGCGTCTCTCATGTTTAGGGGAAAACTACGGAAAACTGGGCCTTTCCCACCACGCTAAGAAAAGCGTGCATGGGTATATTTTTTTTGTAAAAAAAAAATATTTTTTATTTTTTTTAAAATATTTTGTAAGCAAGGCAGTTATTTCCCCGCAAGCGGGTACTTATGGGTATCCCCGCTTCGTCGTGCGCATCGCACCGCGATCCCTTCCCACCACGCTAAGAAAAGCGTGCATAAGCGGGGTTTCCAAGGCGATACGAACTTCGAAGAAGGAATTTGGGTGATTACCCGCTTCGTCGCAAGCGTCGGGACGAACTCCCTCCGACCACACTAAGAAAAGCGTGTATAGGTGGTCGTTTTGTCTCGACGAATGCGTTGAAACGAGATCTCAGAGTTTTAAAGTTTAAAAAGGTTATACCTGCACGGGGTCATCGACGGCGGTGTTGGTCGAGGGAGAGAGGCATCATATTTATTTTATAATTAATTATGATTGACCATGATTTATTATGACTAATCACAATTAGTTATAATATAAATTATAATGGTTTTTAATTAGTTATAATTAATTATAAGTTAATATAATTAATTAAAGTAATTAATTATAAATAACTTTAATTAATTATAAATAACAAATATTAATAAATTTTAATTTAAAAATATAATAATTAATTATGATTAACTGATATTAACTTTAATTAAAATTAATTATAATTAGTTAAAATTAATTATAATTAATAACTTAGAATTAATTATAATTAATCATACTAATTATGATAAATTTAATAATTGCAGTTAATTAAAATTAATCATAAATAATTAAAATAATTTTAATTAAAACTAATTAAAATTACTTAATTAACATTAATTTTTATTAAAATTAATTTACATTAATTTTAATCAAAAATCATGTTAATCTTCTCCCTTTCTTCTCTATAGTTCGGCGGGTTCACTAGGCATGGCCGAAGAAGAGCACGTGAAAGGGGAGAATTTACCTTCACAACCAGCGAGCTCTTGTTCTTCCTACCGATCAAAATGTCGTAACTTTCGATCGGCACAGGGAGGGAGGCGGAGCAAATAATAATTATTTATTTTAATTATAATTAATTATAAATAAGTAATTAACTAATTATAATTAATTAATAAAAATTAATTATAATCTAGATTAATTAATTATAAATAATTATTCATAATTAATTAAATAATTATAGTTAATAATTACTTATAAATACATAAGGGATAATAATAATACTTAATTATATTTAGTATTTCTAATTATAATTAATAATTATTAATAAAATGAAATAATTATATATATATATATAACTATACCTATCTCCCTCTCACTCTCTCGGCTTGGGAAGAAGACACGGCAGAGGGGAGAACGGGCAGGCTTCGGGTAGAGCAGAGAGGTGAGGGCGGCAGCTGCTTGGGATCGGGCAAGGTGGAGTTCGGTACTCTCCCTCTCTCTCTCTCTCTCTCTCTCTCTCTCTCTCTCTCTCTCTCTCTCTCTCTCTCTCTCTCTCTCTCTCTCTCTCTACGGGATGGAGGAACCGAGAAGATCGGGATGCTCAGTTGCAAGAGGGGAGATCGATATTTGGAGTCGGACTGCTGGAGTGGAGGTAGGTGCTTGGCTTGGAGGGGGGACTCGGATCGGGATGGAGATCGGAGAGCTCGGCAGTGAAGAAGGGAGAAGGATCGGGAGAAGAGCAGCGAATGGAATGAATCCCCAACGACGAGAGTTGGGCTTGGTTTTATAGGCGTCGGAGAGCAGCACTCGAGGCTCTGTCGCAGGTTTAAGCAGAAATCCAGGAACGGCGCTGGATAGCGGGATATCTTGCGGGATTTGAGCGAAATTTCTGGAGGAGTTCGGCAGGATTCGCGGGATTTCGGGCAGGATTCTCGGAGAACTGAACTGAGTCGTCGTATACGAGGTATGCAGGATTCATGATTTCATTCCTCTTTTGTGTGGTTTACACAGAGGTTAACAATAGTATTAAGTAAATCACAATGCATTACATAAATCTTTCTTAAGTATTTATACAATATACATACATATGTATATTACTATCCAAGAAGAGAACAAAAATGCAAACTTGGCTTACAAAACTTAGAGAAAAAATATATAATACCGTGAAGAATTTAAAATTTTATCAGAATATGTGAAAATTAGAAGTGATCGGTTTAAGTATCTTATATCTATTATATAGAAGAATGATATACAAATGATGTAAACTTAAGGAGGGTTGGTTAACATAGAGAAGTGCCTTTAAGTGTGGCAGAATCGATAATACAAATGTGAATGTGCATCAAAAATAGGATGAACAAACTAATGAATGATTATATTGAAGGAAAGTCAAAGTGACATCTATTGAAGATAAAATAATTGAAAATAGACTTAATTGATTTAGACGTGGACAACCAATTGTAGAAAATGCACTTTTTAGACTAGTTGATAAGATAATATTATAGGAATAGGAAGAAAAATGATGGGGAATCGACAAGAGGTTTCGACGTGTTTATCAGAGGAGACACAGGAGATCGATTGCCATGATAGAGAGTCTTTACTTCCGATGCATTTTATGTATTAGTTATTTTATTTTCAGATTTTTTTTCCATTTTTACCCCTATGGGTAGTTAGTCGCTATTGTAGCCCAAGGGGCATTCTAGTCTATTTTTCTTTTGTCATCTTGAGGCCTATATATATGGCCACTTCTTATGTATTATGGATGTTTTGATGAATGAAATTCTGAATTCTCTTTGTTTTCTCCAATGTTGAGTGCTTGAGAGAAGATGAAGGCCTAGGTGAGGCGATTGCAATATCCGTCAGCCTTTGGAAAAGAATCCGAGTCTCGTGGCACCACCCTTGCTTCTCTCTCTTTTCCCCTCGAACTCTCTCTTTCTCCCACATACCTCCGGCTCCCTGCTCTCACCGCCACTCCCCTTTCCTTTTCTCCCCAAATTCTCCCCTACCGACAACCACCCCAACCCACCTCCCACCCTAGCCTATCCTGCTGCCCCTCTTGGCCTCCACCCTAGCCCCACCACCGCACCACCTCCTCCTCACCATACCGCCGGCCACATACCACCATCCATTACTCCCCCATTAATTGAATTAATTACTTTCCTAATTTAGGTAATCAAATTTGGAGGGATTTCAAAATTCAAATTCAAATTGATTTGGATTAAATTCTCTTCTAAATTTCCTCCCCTAATTAGGCAACCCCAAAATCCACTAAAATCTGAAATTAATTTCATATTTCCCATGTAATTTATTTAATTACTTGGGCCCACAATCCAAGTAATTAAATCTCCCCAAATCCCTCACTATAGGGCCATCCACGCTTTCTCTCTCCAATCCCATTAATTGGAATCCAATCAAGGATCCAATTAATTAAATCCCTTCCCCAATTCCCTCCCCCACCTCCATTTATTTCAAATTTCAAAATTTGAAATTCTCCTAGCCCACTTTAGTTAAAAATCTGAACCCAATTTCAGATTTTGAAGTGAAACCCCTCCCAACTCCTCACCCTAACCGCTCCTCTCCCACTCCAACCCTAGCCTACCGCCGGACCTCCCTCTTCTCCTTTTTGCTTCAACAAGCCGCCGGCCCAAAGTTTCAAGAAAGGAATCATCGACATTCATGGATGACCAATCCTAAAATTGACCACGGCTTCGCCTATGATAATCAAGGAAGAACGGATCTCTTTGGATCATTCTTCTTTGATGTGCCTTTAGACGTTGACGAGACCATCAACGAATATATCAACCGCATCCTCTTCACGCTCGTGTCTTTCGTTGAAGAACACATTCCTGCCGGATCATGGATACTCACCGGACAATCCACCCCTCCACCATCGACCACCTTTTCTTGGATCAAAACCTTTGGTATTACGACCTTCCTAGTGGCATCGTTGGGTGTGCTGAAGACCTTTCTCCGCTAAGCCGTACTTTGAGTGTGAGTGAGAATGGTAACTCATGGTAAACTCTCAAAACATTAAGTTTGGGATTTTATTACGGCATATTTGTTTTTACTGTGATAATTTCAAAGTTATCTTAACTTGTCCTAAACTTCTAATCTTGTAACTGCTTACTACAATAAAATTAACGATTAAAAGTTCTTTAATCTCATCTTATTGAACATTACTCTTAAGTAGCAAGCATTGCAATCCTTTTAATATTTCCGTGCAATTCTTGTTAGTTTCACATCAAAAAATGTACAGAACTAAGATTATATGGATAGAAATTATTCATAATGATTTGCATAGAAACTCAATAGTAATGAATGGAAAATGAAAATTCATAATGCCAAACAAAAAGTTGGAAAAAGGATAATGATTATACTGAATTTAGAAAATGAAAAAATAGGGTTAATAAAAGTCAGCGCAGAATGCACAAAATGGGGTAATCATGAAAATAAAAGAGGAATTTAACCCGTCAGCAAATTACATAAAATATTAAAAGGGCGGGCACTAGCCCAATGCACAATAGCCTGAAGAAAAGCAAACTAGAATGCTCCAGGGATTCTAACAGGTTAAAATGATTGACACAAAAAAGTGAATCACTCAACAGGTGTCTCACCTACCATGAGCCATTTGTGGCATAAAGGAGCTAGCAACACAAAAGGTATGATACTTCATTAAAATTCGTAGAGCATTTGTCAACTTGGCATGAAGAAGAGGTAAAAGAGTAGTGTTTGAGCATGCTGGAGCAGAATTGGAATATAAAAATTGAACTATTGAACTAATATACAAATTGGCTTGTTTATTTTAAAAGAAAGCAGGCACTAAAATGGGTAACAAATGCATATTAGGGCTTAAGATTGAAACAATTAAATCTAAAAAAGATTTCTTTTTAGAGGCAGACATAGATGTCCAAAAATATATTATTCCTTTATTGTACCTAATAAGAAGAACAGTATATCAGAGTAGAGAAATAAAATGAATTAACAGTCAATTACTCACAAATCTAGCAATACAACTTACATACAAAGATAAATAAGAATTTTTTGAGTTTAAATCAGGAATTTGGTCACCTAGAATGTCCTTTCAAAGTCGCCCGAAGTTCAGACCCACGCAAAGTAGGATCCCAGATTTTAACCTGCTTAAACAAATTTTGTCAAGATTTTGAGGTTTTAAAGTATATATTACTGAAAATGAAGTGGAAAGATGCATGTGATTCGTGAAATAGCACTATATTATATTTTGAAGGCCTTAATTCATGTCTGGATATGTATCTTACATAATTTTAATAATTATTAACTAATTTGAGTTTAAAAAAACTAGCAAAACACTCTATTAGGTTAAAGAGCAAGCACTTGTTGACCCATTATATTCTTATGCCAACTTCCAGCTGCCAACCATCATGCACAACCTGGCATTAATTGTCATAACATGTTTTGTATGCATGGCTATCACTGTCAACTCCCAAAACCAGCAGCCAATCAAGTAAAACAGTAAGCATCACAAATTCATTGCAAGGAATTATTCAAAAAACAAGTGGTGGATCTTAGAAAGCCTGGTACGCTAACACAACACCCCACCACGTGGCATACGAATATCCCATTAAAAGTACCCGAACTTCAGGAGTTCCCTAATCTGAACTTAAAAAAAAAAAAAAAAAAAAAAAAAAAAAAAAAAGAGAGAAACATAAACTTAAGCAAACATCTTGTGTTGAAAGCTGTTAAACAAGATAATACGGCACATCTACAAAAGGTGCAACAAAATAAAAATAAACTTGTATTATTAATTTGAGAACATAAAGAGTATAGTGGCTAATGAAGTAGGATACTTAAAGCTTTGAAAAAAGAAAAATTAATACGTCATTCATGAATTCAAGCAACACTGAACCCTCCATAGAAACACCAGGACTCAACTTCCCTCAATAAATATACAACAACAACAACAACAACAACATCAAGCCTTTATCCCACTACGTGGGGTCAGCTACATGAATCCTTTTTCTCCATTGTGTCCTATTAAAGGTCAAATTCTCATTTAAATCCAATAAAGAAAGGTCATTCCTAATATTTTCTAACCAAGTCTTTTTAGTTTTGCCTCTACTTTTCTTAACATAAGTCAAATCTAATACCTCTACTCTCCTAACCGGGTCATTGGAAGGTCGTCGTTTTATGTGACCAAACCATCTAAGGTGACTTTCTAATCTTATCTTCTACTGGAGCTACTCCAACCTTTTCACGTATATGCTCATTTCATATCCTATCTCTAAGGGTAAAGCCACTCATCCATCTGAGCATCCTCATCTCTGCCACACTTAACTTAATATTATGCTTCTATTTTAATGGTCAACATTCAGCACCATAAAGCATTGCAGGCCTTACTACCATCTTATAGAAATTTCCCTTAAGTTTGAAGAATACTTCTCTATCACACAACAAGCCCGATGCATTCCTCCACTTCAACCATCCAACTTGAATTCTGCTGATAATATCCCCATCTATTTCACCAACACTCTGAACAATAGATCTAAGATATCTAAAACATGTACTCTTATTAATGACTTGATTGCCCAAAGTCACAATCCCCTCACTAGGTATATTACTACTAAAATTACACTCCATATATTCCGTTTTAGATCTACTCAAGCAAAAACCTTTAGTCTCTAATGTTGACCTCCATAACTCAAGTTTACTTTCAACTTCCTCTCTAGTCTTATCAACAAGAAGAATATCATTAGCAAAAAGCATACACCAAGGTACATCCTCTTGCAAATGTCTAGTGAGAACATCCATGACTAAAGCAAAAAGATATGGGCTTAAGGCTGATCCTTGATGTAACCCAACCGAAATAGGGAAATACTTGGTCAAACCACCTTGTGTTTGAACACAAGTAATCGCTCCTGCATACATATCTTTTTCAAGAACTCTCCATAGCAGTTCTCTTGGAACTTTATCATATGCTTTTTCTAAATCAATAAAAATCATATGTAGATCCTCCTTATTTTCTCTATATTTCTCCATCAAACCTCTTAATAAATGTATGGCTTTCATAGTCGACCTACCCGGCATGAATCCAAATTGATTTTGAGAAACATTAGTATCACGCCGCAACATATGCTCCATAACACGCTCCCATAGTTTAAAAGTATGACACATTAACTTAATTCCTCCATAATTCTCACAATCTTGTGCATCACCTTTATTCTTAAAAATAGGAATTAACACTCTTTCTCCACTCATCTGGCATCTTTTTAGTCTTCAAAATAGTATTAAAAAGTTTAGAAAGCCAAGAAATACCTTCATCTCCTAAGCATTTCCACACCTCTATTGGAATATCATCAGGTCCAACAGTTTTTCCACCATTCATTTTTTTTAAAACCTCTCTAACTTCGATTTTACTAATACACCGATAAAAACACAAATCTTTATTTTCATTTAGGGTGCTAAGGTCACTATAGTCAATCTTATTTTCACAATTTTCATTAAAAAGTTTAGCAAAATATCTCATCCACCTTTGTTGAATATCATCTTCTAAGAAAAGTATTTTTTGATCTTCATCCTTAATACACATCACTTGAACTAAATCCTTACTACTCCTATCTCTTTGTTTGGCTAACTTATACATATATCTTTCTCCCTCCTTAGTATCCAATATATTATATAAATCACTAAAAGGTAAGGCCTTTGCATCGCATATTGCTTTTTTAGATTCCTTATGAGTCTCTTTATATCTTTCTCAATTATCAGAATTCCTTACGAGCCTCTTTGACTAACTTCCCTCAATAAATATAAAAAATAAAAATATCAGTAGAGAACTAAAAAAGCCCAAATAGTAGGGCATTAAGGCGTTAAAATTTATGTAATAGTGTGATATAGTGCCATGGCTAGTAGTGTACTGGAGATCTAGAAGTAGAAGCAGCAACAGTGCTTAGAAACAATAGCGTGTATGGCGAGATGATGGACAACACGAAATAGAGGAAACAACAATAGTATCAAAACATCAAGAATCTAATGAACGGCAAAGTACAAAGGGAGGTAATGGATGCCAAGGTAGAAACAGTAGAAGAAGTGGGAATTAACGCAGAAGGTAATAGGGTAACGTAGAATAGAACAAGGCACGTTAGTCTAGAAGCAAGCATCCTTCCAACTCTTCCCATCATAACAATTTTTTGAATCGAATCTAAACTCTAAATGTACTGACATGGGATTCATTGAACTAAGTTGAAACGTTGTAGTAATGAACCATAACAAACTACTAGAAAATACATACCCTTTATCTAGAGCTATCATAAAACGGCATTTTTTTCACAAAATAACCTAAAACGAAACAAAATGCAAAGGTAAAACCCATAACGTTCGTCACTTTATGTGATTTTGATGAGTGTATACTTTCAATTTTCAATCAAATATGTCTGGTTTTATAAATTTGGCTCTGTAGGTATTTGATATTCATCTAATATGTCTTGGCATAAATGTTGTACTTCCTGTAGAGTGATGCATGATCATGATTCATGAAAAGTAAGACTACCATGCTAACGTATAGAATATCTCTAATATTCAAGATTAGTAGTAGACATAATTTAATCATCCATAAAACCTTCATGAATAAGCTCAAAAAGTAAACCTATGTTGGATGTAGATTCATAAGGAGAGGCTAGAACATGAGAAAAATCCATACTCCTGGTACAAAATCTTGAAAAAAAAAAAAATCAAATCAATATGTTGCAGCCATAACAATACAAGTACTTTCCAGGATTTCTAATTTGTGGGTGTCACTCCCAAAGCTTTATTAAATTTATAAAACTTTTCCTTTCTTTCAGATTACTTGCTAAAGGCCCTTGTAGAAAACCTTTATGGATTCAAACGCATCATTATCAAATTACCTAATTTGAATCCCGCAGATCTCTCATTCGCATCAACAACAAACTTATAATTTTTTAAATTAATTATTAATTTGATAAGACTAACTTCATCCAAATCATGTATATGTTGTATAAATGATTGTACAAATTACTAGATCTATTGATGTAGGCAAGGGGGGTCAAAGCATTTTGGGTCCTTTGTTGTTTGGGCTGCTTGCTGTTTCAAGGTTTGGGCCATGGCTGCTCTCGGGTTGGGCTTTGGCTGCACTGGTTTTGAGCTAAAAAATTGGGATCTTCTTGGTTCTAGCTCATAAATATTTGAGCTGAAGTTTAGCTCATTATTAGATGGAGTAATTGCACTTCCAAGCTCATAAAATTGAAAAGGTTTGTGGAGTGGAGCTTGTTTCTTCCCATTCTTGTGTCTCCTTGGGTTTTTCTTTGTGTTGTTTCCGTGATATGCCTTCTGGGTGCTTGTGTGGGCTTTTCGGTTTCCCTCCCTGGCTGTGTTCCCGTGGCTTCTCCTTCCTGTTTGTTTTTTCTTGCAAAAATTTGGGGCTTTTCCCAAATTTTTGCTTGCATCATCTATATTCAATATAAAGTTCAATAAAATCTATTAGATTCCTAAGCTGATATACTTTGATACTTTGAAATCAAGTCATGCTCGTATATCTACTAACAAATAAATTATATAAAAAACTCAATCATAATCACTTTACTAGTTTGCAAATTATTGATGACACCATTCTACTATATGGTTGATGCTATCAAATATTCTGTATTTTTATTTTATATTGAACATTAGTATGTTTTTATGTTCTTTTCTTTTTTTTTTTAGTTATCCAATGATGGGAAAGCATCCAATGATCATGGTAGGTTGTGCTTGGGGCTTGGTAGACCTTTGGTTTGCTGGCGCGATTAGTCCTTGGCTGCTGCTGGTTCACAGTTTGGCTTATGGTCCACGGTTTTGGGGCTTATGGTGATGTGTGGAAGAGGATGGTTCATTGGAGTTGAGCTTATTTTCTTAGTTGCTAGCTCAATAATGATGAGCTGAAGTTTAGTTCATTCATTAAGAGAACTACATAGCTCATTAATGTTCTAAGGTAAGCTCATATGTTGGATTCATTATTGGAGTGGTCTTTGCTCTTCTCCTCCCCTTTTCTTCTTTAAAATCTGTCCTTGTCCCATGGGATTCCGTGGCTATTTTTTGGGCTTCCCGTGCTGGTTGTTTTCCGTGCCATGGCTCCTTGGATTCCCCGGTTGGCTGCTGGTTTTCCGTGCTGGGTGGTCTTTCCGTGTCTTTGGCACCTCGGTTCTGTGCGGGCCTCTTTGGTTCCTGCGGCTGCTTCTTCGGGTCCCTGGCTGGGCTGTTTCCTATGGCTGATGGGGGGCTTTTCCGTGGTTTGTGATGTTTGGGTTCCTGTGGGAAATCAATGAAGTGACTGTTTAGTTTCTCCTCTCTTGCCTATAAATATGAGATGTTTTGAGAAGGAAAGGGAGTTGAATATTGAGAGCAAATTTGTTATAAACCTGCGGGTTCTTCTTGGAAAAGCTTGCGGGCTTGTTCCATTCTCCTTCTCCTCTAGGAAAGACTTGCGAGTTCTTTCCACCCTTCTTCTCGGCTTCTAACCTCTTTCATCTCTCCGTAAGTTCCACTCCATTTGTATCCTTCTTCTTGAGCTTTGGTGGTGTTTGTTGGCTGATTTGGGAGCATTTGCTGGAGGAGTTTAGATTGGTCGGTTGGACTATCTTGCAGTGGTGAACCATCGGTTTGCTAGCCCTAAGCACTTATTTTATTTAACCTACATTTCAATGCATATGAGGAACCCACTCTGACGGTTGTCTGAGGATAGCGTTGTTTTTATTTTCTTTGTTTCTTTGAATTCTATTCTAGTTTTCTTCGTCGGATTTTGGATGTTATAGATGATTGATATTATTTGAATCAAGTTTGGTTTAGTTTCGCCCATTGTTCTCCTTGTTTGATTTTCTATCTGGTGTGCTTACATCAATGGTACTTCCAAATATAAGCTCTCTACTTAAGAAAATTCTCTATCTACTAAAGGCACTTCTAAAATCAACTACTCCAAATCCTCCTCAACTTATGTTGGAAACCGTGATAGTAAAGGTGATCATCTAGCTGAGATGATTGGCTACTCAAAAAATCTTTCTTTCAAATATTTGGGTATTCATCATGGTGCAAAAAGATCGCAAACATCATTTTAGAGCCTTTTATAACACTATCTTCGGACAAGAAAGGACTAATCTTAGTAACTCAATCCACCAATCTCATCATATTATTTTTTTTCTTTCTTTTGTGTTCCTAAGTTGGTAGTAAAACAATAACAAGCCTTTATAAAACTATACGAGGTCAACTAAATGAATCACTTTTCTCCATTGTGTCGAACTCAGAGTCAAATTCTCATTTAAAGCTAATAAAAAAAGTTATTTGTAATAATTTCTAAACAAGTTTTTTAGGTCAACCTCTAATTTTATTAACATAAGCCAAATCTAATACATCTACCCCTAACAAGGTCATTAGAAGGCGAATGAGTTATGCCGCCATACCTTTTTGAGATCAACAAAATTGATTGCATTAGAAGGAACTTGTTTTGGAAAAGCAAAAGAAATAAAAAAGGACTTACTCGAGCTAGTTGGTAAATGTAAAACCCGAAAACTGTGCATCGGATGTGTCGCATGCATTTTGATGCGCTGCGACAAAATTAGGTGAAATTTCAAAGTCGTCAGAATTCGACGCAATAAATTTTATAAAATTCTACGCGAAATTTTGATCGAAACGATATAAAGAAACTATACCTAATTTCTCACGGTTTTAAAACTAAAAAGCGTCGAAGCACATTTAAGTAAAATTTAGCCATTATGCCCATTTTACCCCTCATGAGCCTTAAGGAAATTTTAGGCTTGAAGGGCACATGCATCATTTCTCTTACCCAACACTCTTAAGACACTAAGGACCTTATTGTTTTGTTCGTCCGAGAAAGGGAGAGAACGGGAGAGAGCGGAAGAGAGGGCGGACGGTGGGTTTCCGGCAGCGGTTTAGATGGGAAATTGAAGGGAAAGCTCAAGAAGATAAAAGGTAAGGTAAGCTTTAAACCCTATAAATTTTGTCTCTCCTCCAAGATTTTTAGGATTAGAAATTTAGGGTTTTTGAAAATCATAAATTTTATTAAATAAAGTGTATAGGGAGTTTTTTTTTATGAATTTTAAACCCTAATTTTGAGTATTTATAAAAATTTTGAGGTTCCTAAAACTAAGGCTTTTTCCAAATCTTGATTTGTTTGAAAATGCTTTCATAAATGAGGTTATAAATAACTCTATGACAAAGTTTATGGAGAAAAATTTTAGAGTTTAGTGAGATTGCTATTTTCCTAAATGTTTACTTAAAGAAATGCGAAAATAATTACATCCTAATTATGGGTTAGGTATATAAGAGGTTTTAGCATGAAAAAGGAGTGAAAAATATGAAAAATACTATTTCCAAAATTGAGGTTTTAGGTAAATCCGAAAATAACATTTAAATTTATCTTAATTAAGAGATGTGATAAAATACATTAGATTATGGGTTAATAATAAAGTGATTAACAATTAGGATTGATTAATAATTAATTTTAATTGGGATCTATGTTAGGTAAAGTTTCCATTAGATTTATGACTTATGTTATATGTTGTAACATACATGACATTTAATTAGGATTAGGGGCTTAATGATATTCAACTATAAGAGTAAGAGTTATAAAACTTGCGGACTAATAATCATTTTGTATATAGGTCTTGAAAAGGGGAAGTGGTAAGGAGAGACCGGTGAGAGGTGAGACGACGGTTTTAAGAATTGTTTGATCGAGGTAGGTACAGTGAACTCTCCAAAATTCAATAGTCTTGTATGTTTTTCTAAAAATTAAATGCATTATATGTTTAAGCATATAAACATTTTAGAAGCATGTAAATTTTATGTTGAATGAATTAGTATGAAACTATACCCATGCTAGATTACTTCAATTATGTTGGTATGTAGTATTGCATATCATAAGTCATACATGTGTTATTGAATTGTTTTGTTAGGATTCTTGAAAGTTATACATTTTATCGTGCAGAAGAATGAAAAAGGTTAGAAATATATGTATGAATGTTAGCTGTGTTAATTATCTATCCTAAAATAGATAGTGTATGTGGACTTGTGCATGTTGAGACAGAGTACCAATATGATGCCTTGGCACAATATGGCTCTCTGGAGCAAATATGACCCTTTAAGGCAATATGGAAAAAGAAAGGAAAGAAAGGAAAGAAAGAAAAATGATATGACCATTAAATATGTGTACCTGATCAATACAATTTCGGTACTCCGGTACAGGTGTATATGATACAAATAAGATAACAAGTTTATTGATGAAAGGCATGACATTGATAGGCAGGACATGAAATGATAAGCATATGATACATAACTTATGTCACTAAAGGAAATATGACACATAAGAAAAACATCTAGATAGTACATGACTACTTTGTATGATATTCTATTGTTTAATTCTTTGAAGTACAAGTCAAGCATGCATATTGTTTCTTCTTGCGTTGTATTTGAATTTTGGTAGAGTAAATTGATACCTGTTGAGCATTAGCTCATTCCTTACTTTTTGGATATTTTCAGGAGACCCTGCTGCTAGGAATGGCTGATCGACCTTGGTTCACCTACCGTCATAACAGGTTCCTCTTGTGTTGTTTTGTAGTTGTAGGATGATTTTGATTTTGGGTGGAAATTGGCATGAAAGAAATTTTATCCACCTTTGTACATGTTTGAATTTATATGAAATGTTTTGTTTAATGAATTTTGTTTTAGAGGCGTCTATTTATATCTCTTGGATTGCTTTAGATTCTTATTAATTCATGTTTTATGATATTGTCATGTTCTGTTCTAACTTATGTTCGACATCCATTCCCGCCTCGTTTATATTAATTAGCTCACCGGGTCGGATCGTGACAGTAAAGCAATGACATGCTAAGTTCTTGATATTGATCTAGAGCCATTAATATTTATTTTCTTAATTCATGAATACGTAGCCTAACTCTGATGGTTCATTTATGGTGGGCATATTTATTAAATACTGGTACATTGGTAATCATTATCCTTTGACATTTTAAATTGAGAAACACATCTTTGTTAATTCCTCTACATTCATTAAAAGTTTTAGTAAATGCATTCAACCTTTCTTCCTCAGCACTGCTTGGACTGTTCACTATGGTATGTATAGCAAATTTTGATTCGACAAAAGGACAAAGGGCTACCATTTATCAATCAAATTTAAAGAGCTTTCTCAGATGTATTACAACACTTCTTGTTTGGTACGATCTAAATATTCTAATAATTTAGGTTGGAACATACAATGGAAAAGATACATTCCTTAATTTCTAGTAAGAGAAGTTAATCTTGTAAGCTCTCATCAGAAAGTTCAATTTTCCAACTCCAACAATACTGGCTACTATTTAATGGAAATTTCATTCTGAAGTTGTTATAGAATTTCTTGATAAATGCTGTTATCTTTTCTCGTATTAAGTGGATTTGGAACCCAATCATTCTATCAAGATCGAAATTCATGTTTGGATAGTTTTCTGCATGAAAAAAAAATGATCAAACAAAGTTTATCAACTCAACTTGGATAATTACCAACTGCCATGCTTGTTGTATGTTTAATGTTGCACCCGAAGATGACTCACATTCTCTTCAACTATTGGATTATTACTGATATTTGAAAGAGATTTTATCGGTTTGGAATTCCAATCTATATGCCTATAGCTAGTAATCTATCTGATTTTACTACTTTGGGGGACTAACATATCAACAAAGATTAGGCTAATCTTTGGAATGCCTTTAGCAATCATTTGAACAACTTGGGTTAAACACAATAAATGAACTTATAGCAAAAAGTAAAAAGACAAAATTATCTGGTCTGACATGATTGCTTTGGTTTATTTATGGACTGAGAACAACAAAGGCACGAAGTTTATTCTATTAAAATCATCTATGGATTCCTTACATGGCCGCACATGGCTAAAAAGCTTTTTCTTATTCTTTGCTTTCTTCTTAACCCTGTTATCGTAATTTCTGTTTTCTATTTTTCTTTTCCTCTTCGTTTTCTTGTAGCATTATCTTTGTTTATGAGTGGGTTGATCCCAGCTTTTCATTAAAAAAAAAATGTAATTATCAGTATGGCAACTAAAAGTGTATCAAGAGTTGAATTGCAGTGCAGAAGAAAAATGATAACGTTTACAGAAGAATAAAAACATGATGGTTAAACAATGATATATTCAAAAGCTTCTAAAATGCAATTACAATAAAAGATGCATCAAAGCATTAAGATACAAAGCTGACCGTGCAATCAACACTTCCACTGATGAAGAAGCCAGCATCCTCACGGTCACCTACAAGATCCCAAACCTCCCTTCTTGAAACACAATGCAAAGCAGTAATAGCACCTGAATGGCCTCTCAACATGCGCACGCTTGATTGAATTTTCTTTTGTCCTGTACCAGGGAGCTCTGTATTGGAGTGGAAATAATCGTCTTCAAATTATTATGGAGAAATATATCACTTAGCTGAAGCAATGACAGATTGAGGACCGAAAAATCCAGTGAATAGTGTAGGAATGTTTCTACTAAATATATCTAGAATTCTGGAATTAACATGGAAAGAACATATCAAAATAGGAGATAAATTCTTTCAATAGGACACATTGGGAGTACCTGAAGCATCACTATCAGAAGCCCACTTACGAACGCGAGCAAAAGAATTGGCCCTTATACTTCTGTCTCTGCTAAACATACTCTGCACCCAACTTCGACCAACACCTGAACCTTCAGCTTGTTGTTGACTTTCATCAAATGTATCCTGAGGGCGAGGGGATGGCAACCCATAAGATGGTGCTTGAGACTTCCATACTGAAAGCCCCCAATAACCAACCCGGAGTTGGTGAATATGAGACAAGAACCCTCTGATTTTAATCTGGAATGATTGAAATCAGTATACCAATAGAATAGAACAAACCAGTTTAAGGCGAGCAAAGGCTTTGTTTGGCAAGCATTTCAACGTGAAAGGTGCTGCCGCACAAGCATAAAAAGCATTTCTTGGCTGCACCCAAGTGAGTGCAGCCCAAAAAGCTGCCACTCCAAAGAAGCCAAAGGCTTACCAAACAAAGCGTATGTTGTAATTAGGCAAATAACAACGTACAAGTTGCTTGTAACCAAGGTTGTTTTTCTCCGCTATTGTTTCAATAATGTTCCAAGACTCACCATCCGGAAGCCCAAGCCCAACCTCCATAACAAAAGACAATTGTTAAAAGAATTAAGAAAAGAATAATATAATAGCACTAAAGCAGTACAAACCAAAACACTTCACTAGGCAACAGTACTAGTAGGTACCATGTGAGTTGCCATAACAACAAGTTGTGCACTAACTAGAGTCACATAGTTGGTCATCCTGAAAGCAAAGTACACTACTCAGCATAATAATGTAGGAAATTCTGATAAAGAAGATAAGATAAGATCCCATCTTAATATATATATATATATATATATATATATATATATATATATATATATATATATATATATATATATATATATATATATATATATATATATATATATATATATATATATAAATGGGAGGGGAGAGAGGGCAGAACTATATTTTTTATTCTTCTTAACAGAAAACAATGATTGCTGCTTCTATCTGTCCCAACAAAAAGTCAAGGAAACTGTGTAAACATTAGCAGCAAGTACACAAACATGCTGCACATAATGAAAAATAAACATAATATAATTATAAATCATATTAAGATTTGATTACTACAAATTAATAAATATTATAAATTATAACTGTTATTATAATTATATTACAAATTAAAAAGAAGGATATGACAATCTAAACTATTAGTTATGGTCATTTGAATTTGATTTTAATTTTTTAAATTTCTTTTTCAAAATAAACTGTATAACAAAAGCATCATAAAAACATCTGTATTTTGCAAATAATTAATTCACTTACTAACATTTATTTACTTTTTGTTCAGATTTTATATAATATTTTAATTTAATCAATTTACTGATTTCGGGAAAATAATCTTCGTTTTCATGAATTCTACATATTAATATTTTTTTCAATGCGCTTAGATGGGTTATACAAATCTAGAGGAGGTGATGAACATTTGAACCTTCCAAATTTACCCCTTTAATGCCACTATGAATCAAATTTATCCTAATTTTCTTATTATTTTTTAAATTAATTAGTCTAACATAGTATGTTATCATTTTCTTAAAGCACCAGCCAACAATTTCTTTATGAAGTGCTAGTCATCAGAGACTTCTCTAGACATCCTTTGTTAAAATCTTTAAGCAGTTGTTTCTTAGATGGAAAAATAAAGTGCTAGGCCCTCAAACATTGAATCATCCTTTGCTTGCTTAGGATTTCATACCACCTTCAAGATATCAAAACTCAAGTAATTATGCAAGGAGATACCCCGTTTCCAGCAATGAGGATATTTCTGTGAAAGAGAACTTTCTTAAAAAGGCATCTATACACATGTTTAGTCCAACAAACAACATGAGAAATAATCTGATCGCACAGATAAAGAAAATGGTTGAATGAGGGTTATTGCCTGTGTAAAGATTATATAATTGGAATAAAAAAAAAACGAGGATCTCGTCTTAAAGCAATGGCAGATCGATATGAATCAAGCAGCAGCAAAAAGATCAAGTTACCATCTTATCATTTATTTTTACAATGAATCAAATCAGGTTTGGGGTTCAATATATCCAACTCACTCATGGCCGAAATTTATGGAAATCAAAACTCTGCAATGCAGAATCTTGCTTCTATCTTAAAGATTCTAATAAAATTGATTTGGGGACAAAGTTAAATAAATTAAACATGCCACATATGTAAGTTAAAATAATTAGTGAATGCTAGTAATAACAAAAATGAAGGATAGGTTCAATTCACTAATAATTAAAAAGATAGGGGAATGTACTTATTAGAAGAATGCTCCATCAGGTGTTCAAAATAACCATCCCAAAAGCTGCAAAATAGTTGAATAAAAGAAGAAAATAAGTGAATCATTGAATTCAATGTAACTCTATTTATAAATCCTTATCAAGAAAGCATTGGCAAAAGAGTAGTCAAACAACAGGAGTTATTACTAAAAAAAAATTAAATTCAATAATTCATCGTGCAAAGGCAGCCACAAGACTTATTTAAGCAACAACATTGGAGATTTTATATATCAAAACACAAGGAATCTAAATTGCATTCCAAATAACATCTTAACAAGACTGAATGATGCGAGACCATAGACCAGTAGTCAGTTATTAAGATAAATGGAGACCACTATAAGAGGCGTGCTAATTTAAGAATCATTAAACGTTATGGTGAAACATCATTTTCTACAATTTTAAAATGATCAACAGAGATAGGGTAAAGAGGGAATATCACGGAGGCTCTGAGGCAATAGTTTCATCAGACTATCATCTTTTCCACAACAAAATAGAGAACCACATTTTTAATTCAATAACTACAGATATCATAAAATTAAAATTTCATATTCCACTGATTGCACACAGGGTTTGATTTTCTGGTTGTTAGAAGTAAGCATTATGTTAACGATAATAAAGATCTTACAGCACAAAAGAAGAAAAGATATGAGGAAAAATAATATCATCAGTAGAACTTGATCTTGCAAATAACATAATTCTAATCATCACCAAAAGTAAAAATTTACAGCAAAATTGAACTTTAAATGGCTTCTAGAAACAAATAATGAAACGGTTGAAACAAGTAAAAAATAAAAAGACTATAGTTAGTTACAGTTTTTAGATTCTATGTTGATGTAGGCAAAGGGGGGTCTAAACATCTTAGGTTCTTTGGTCTTTGGGCTGCTTGTTGCCTCTTGGGTTGGGCTTGGCTACGCTCGGGTTGGGCCTTGGCTACTTTAATTTATGGCTGAATTTTTGGGAGCTACTTGGTTCTAGCTCATTAATACTTGAGCTGATGTTTTAGCTAATTTTTTGGAGGATTAATTGCACTTGAAAGCTCATTATGTGGAGTTGGAACCTTGTCTTTTCCCCTTCTTTGTGTCCCCTCGGTTTCTCCTTGGTGTTGTTTCCCGTGACTGCTCTTTCTCTCTTGATGGCTGCTGGTTCTAGTCCCCTTTGTGCCCCTTCGGTTCCCTGCCTAGCTGCTGGTCCAGTTCCTATGTAGCCCCTTCGGTTTCCTCCCTGGTTGCTTGTCCTGTTGCTGATTTTTCCCAATTTTCTATGTGGCCTTTTGGATGCTGTTTTGGACTGAAAACTGGCCTGATTTAATGGGTTTAAATGAAGATAATTATGGCTGTTTGGCTACCCTTTTTCTCTTATAAATATTAGGTGTTTTGTAATAGAAAGGGGTTGTTATGTGTCAATTTTTGGAGTAAAATAACCTGCGGGAATAGCTTCCGAGCTATGTCCCCCATCTCTTCTCCTCTCTATAGCTTGCGAGCTATATTTTGTCTCGACTTCTAATCTCCTTCTTCTCTCCGCAAGTTCGACGCCACTTGTATCCTTCTTCTCAAAGCAACGGATGAAAGGCATTTTTAGGTGTTTCAAGATTATAAGTTTGTAAGCGTCATTGTTATGTTTTAAAGTGTTTAATGTGTCATTTGTAAGCGTTCATTTATATTATAAAAGGTGTCTTTTTGAGTATTTTGTGTAATTTCTATTTCCTAGGAAGCTTTTATTTTTGCTTCCAAAATTTGGGCTTTTTCCAAATTTTTGCTTGCATCAATTTGGTATCAGAGCAAATTAGAAAATACTAAGTTTTTGGTGTCAAGTTAGTTGTCAGGTATGTGTGTGTCATGTGAGTTTTGTTTTTTAGTCATGTTTTTTTTATTCATAGTCCATGCAATCAGCCTTCGGAAGCCTGATGTCAAGATTCGAAAGAGTCCCAAGGAGAATTTGACCCTACCAAATTTACTAAAGAACCAACTATTCTGGATATTAAGATTCCAACTGTAGAAGGGGTTCCACCTCAAGGAGATTCAACAGAACAGATTCAAAATGATCTTTTCAAGATAGAGAGATTGATATACTTATGTGATGAGAAATTCGAGAAGAGAAAACAACGACTTCAGGAACAATTTCTTCATGAAAAAGAATTGATTGAAAGGAAATACAAAGCTAAGATTAAAGAATTGGAATTGGCATATTCTGCACAAATGAAAAAGTTAAAAGTAACCTCATCGGGAGATGAGCTTCTTCAACCGGAGGAGAATTGATGTAGGCAAAGGGGAGATCTAACATCTTAGGTTCTTTGGTCTTTGGGCTACTTGTTGCCTCTCGGGTTGGGCCTTGACTGCTTTGGTTTATGGCTGAATTTTTGAGAGCTACTTGGTTCTATCTCATTAATGCTTGAGCTGATGTTTTAGCTCATTATTTGGAGGATTAATTGCACTTGAAAGCTCATTATGTGGAGTTGGAACCATGTCTTTTCCCTTCTTTTTGTCCCCTCAATTTCTCCTCGGTTTTGTTTCCCGTGGCTGCTCTTTCTCCCTTGCTGGCTACTGGTTCCAGTCCCCCTTTGTGCCCCTTCGGTTCCCTGTCTGTTGGAGAATTTTTTGTATCCTCAAACGGATTGCATATTTTATAATCGGGCACGGCATAAGAATACGATATATTACCCCGGAGGATAAAAATATCATCTCCTTATGGGCTCAATAATAAAATTTACAATTATTTAACAGAGATTCCCCCACTCAATGTTTGGTTGAGTGGGGTTTATTTATTTCTGGGGTACAGACATCCCATAGGGGCAAGCCCCTATGGTTAATTACATCCCAAGTTTGATTTGGGAAAACTTTTGATTAAACTAGTGGTTTTCTTTATTTTTGAAGTCATTTAAATGTTGGCTAAAGTTGATTTTGTTGTTATTTTAAAATCCATGAAAGTCTTGCTTAAAGGTTTTGACCCTTAGGAATTTCAAGGAGGAGTTGAAGAGATCAACTAAGGAATAGATTCTGGGAATGAAAGCTAAAGGAAGTGAAGTAGGGGCACTTGATTCTGAGATGAAACTCAGAGGTGCCCAAACTATCCTATGTTGGGCTTTACATTTTAGCAACCTAATTTTGGTTTAAGTTGATATTTTATTAGAAGATTGGGGCTTACATCCCAACAACACTTGTTGGAGGAATTGCCCGAAAGATAAGGGCTTATAGGGTGATTTGGAATCAACCCATGCCTCAGACCCTAAGACTAAGGTGAGGACTACCGATAGGCAGTGCCTCGAACCTAGATCTAACGAGTGCAAAGAGGGACTTACAAGCTACACCTCACAAGAGGCATAACCCGCCCGACCTCTGGATTTATTGTCCCGCCTGGAAGGGACTACCAGCTAAACTCCCCCTAATCGCTTTTAAAACCATGTTGTTTAGTCTCAATGCAAATGTAGAGTGGTAGGATTGTTTTTTTTTTTATTTAGAAGGTAGGTCTTACAACTTGGCTTTGAGGCCAAGATGCCTAATTATATGGGTATGCATATGCTGAGTCATAAAGAAAAAGACTTTTGTTATCTAATCCTTAAGTGGAGGCATTCTACATGTGACACATTTTTGGCTATGCATGTTTATTTTTGTTTTGAAAACTTAGCTCCTTGAAGGGAGCCATGCAATTTTTCTTACTTGAAAGACATGAAGCCTAATTTGATTTTATTTTAAAATTATTTACATGTTAAGGGGTAGAAAACTTAGTTTTTATCCTAAGAGCCTAACGTGATCAAGTCCAGGCCACACCCACAAAAACAATAGAAGAAACCTAGGAGAGACATGCTTTTTTAATGCACACCCAGTAAACACTTCAACACATGCTTTTATTTATAAATAAAATGCAGGAAATGTAGATAAAGTCCAATTTATTACAACCAGATTTGGCAGCTGAGTTGCCTGCCATTATACAACCCAGTTAAATTAATTACAGACTCTACTTGGGAGGATCTTCAAGCTTTATCTCAAAAAAGGTACTTTCTCCCTTGATCTTCCTTGCTTTCTGATCCAAACCCCACAAGTTTTACACCCTATATCTAATCAAATACATGATGTAAAAAGAAAAAAGACTCAAATCTGCAAAACAGAGTTATGAGGCAGTTTATATAATAAGCATATAATTATCTCAAAATTGACCTAACACTTAGAGCGCTAAGTGCTAGGCCCCTGCTTCTACCCTATTGGCCACATCTTTGGGGGGTTTTAAGCAGTACCTGTCATGCAAGCAATTTATTATCATTTATGAGCGCCCCCCTTTTAGATATGGCCACCTGCACAGAAAAGCATTTATATTTCTATACTAACCACTTAAGGGCAAGTGCCCACACGCAGACAATCCAAAGGCAATCAATCCACAACATCAATCACATGCGCACACAAAGAAAAATTCTAATCCTAGCATGCCTAAGGGGTTGTGCAACTAAGTGTGTGAGGCTCGTATGGTATGTCACACTAAAAGTCCTTCTAGAGTTTGGGTCTAAGAAAGGAGTGTCCAACATGTGGCTTTTGGGCCACTTGTTGAGGAATCTCCTTAGCTTTTGGAGCTTAAGAGGAGAAAGATAGAGATCCAACATTTAGCTTTTAGGCTAAATGTAGGAGAACTCTCTCTAACTTTTGGAGTTAAAGAGAGAAGAGATCTCCTACAACTTTGGAGTTGAAGGAGAAAAGACCTATAGCTTTTGGGCTAAGGTATGACATTTTCTAAGGCTTTTGGAACCTATGGAAGTGAGGGAGATTAGTAGCTTTGAGGCTACGAATCAAAAGAGTGTCTCCTTGAATTTTGTATTCAAAGAGTTGAGTTTCATTTGCCTAATTTGGATTAGGCAAATAAAGTTCAGTCACTTATTGAGTTTGGTTCAATAAGTGAGAAAGATTTGTAGCTTTGGGGTTACAAATCAACAGGGATTATCATTGAACTTTTATGTTCAATGATGGGTATTTAGTTTGCTAAGTTTAGATTAAGCAAACATAAGAAGATGGTGTGTAGATTTGGGCCTACACATCAAGGATTCTTTGAACTTTGGGTGTCCAAAGAGAGGAACTCATTCCCCCAATTTGCGTTAGGAGAATGAAAGAAAGCTAGGAGTTGATTCCTTTGCTTGATATGAAATTATTTGTTGAATTTGGTTCAATAAACAAATAAATGGCTTTGGATTGAACTACTTGTTGATTTTGATTCAACAAATAGGAGATTTGGGTGAGACTTTCATACAACTTTTGAGTTGTAGAAAGAAGAAGAGAAGATGCAACTTTGGGTTGCAAGCTTCTAAAACATTCTTTGAACGTTTGGTGTTCAAAGAGAAGTGCACATTCTCCCAATTTTATGTTTTAGGAGAAAGAGAGGTTTTCTTACAACTTCTTAGGTTGTAGAGAAGAGAAACAACAAGCAAATTTTGGATTTACATGTTGAGGAGATTCCTTGGACATTGGGTGTTCAAGGAGGAGTATTCATTTGCTTAATTAATGCCTAAGCAAATGAAGAAGACTAAGATTTGAATCCTATGTCCAAAAGAGTATTCATTGGTTTGGTGTTCCAATGAATAAATGGTTTGATAGATTTCCTACAACTTAAGGGTTGAAGGAAGAAAATGTAACTTTTAGAAAGTTACAAAATTCATAGAAGACCTTTGAATATTTGTTCTTCAAAGAGGGGTGATCATTCACTTAACTTTGGGTTAAGTGAATGGGGAAGAAAGGATAGGATTTAGGTCCTAAGCCTAAGCGGGATGTTCAATTGTTAAACTTAGGTTCAAACAATTGAGAGGAAGAACTTAGAGTTTGGTTCTAAGTTCAACAACCCCATGTGATAGTAAGTAGAAGTTTAGGAAAAGCTTCAAACTATTAGACATGGAGGGAGAAGTGGCATTTGTTTGTTAATTTTGCACTTCAACAAACAAAGAAGAGGAAATAACTTAGGATTGATCCTAGAGTTAAAGGATTCATGCAATGATACGCTTAAAGGCTTGAGGAGCCTTAAAAATATCTTGTATGAGAAAGATATGTTGGTTTCTTATGTTCCAACAAAAGGGAGAAGCTCAAGAGTTTAAGGCATGATGTGGTTTAGGATCTAGAGAAATCCATAACATCACAAATGATGAAAATGGGTGAAAGCTCCTAAGATAGACTAGGAGACATGCAATGAGGTATTTGAAGCTTTGAAAATGCTTCAAACGTCATGCATAAAAGGAGAGGAAAATTGTTTGTTGATCTTGTTTCAACAAACAAGAGGTGAATAACTTAGAATTTGTTTCTAAGATTTGACCACCATGTAATGATGTTTGATTGGAGTCTTTAGAAACTCCAAATTATCATACATGAGGGAGAGGAGTATTCATTTGTCAATTTTATGATTTAACAAATGAAAGGAAAAAGAAGATTGGTTGGTTTTATGTTCCAACACAAGGGTTGATAGTTTAGAGTTTGGTTCCAAACTACAAAGATTCATTTGTAGGAGGAGCATTTAGAGCCTTGGATAGTCTCTAAATACAACACATGAATGAATTGTTTGTTGATTAGGTGCTTCAACAAACTAGGTGGGAGAACTTAGAAATTGGTTCCAAGTTATAAGATTTTCATATAATGAAATGTTGGAATTTTAGAGAATTCCAAATCATCATTTATGAAGGGAGAAACGTTTATTTGCTAACTTTGTGTTGTTAGCAAATGGAAAAGGGAGAGAGGCTTAGGATTTGTTTTCCTAAAACCTTGATTCATGCACTATAATAATTGGGACTTAGAGGACACCCCAACTATTAAGCATGAAGGACATATACATAAGGAAGGGAACCTCCTACTCTCCTACAAATGTTTTGGATTTGCTTGAAAGGGGGAAGGCAAACTTCCTAATGCACTGGAAGGTTTTCCCAAATCAAATTTGATATGATTTTGGGGACTTGAAAGTTTCTAGGAGAAACCTAAAGATTTATTTTGGCAAGCTCTAAGAGAGACCTAAGAGTAGGCATGAGTTGGTTTATAGTTCCTAGGTTAGAGCTAGGATTCATACAATCCAACATTTGGAGCCTTGAGGATGCTCCAAATATCATGTATGAATGGGAAAAACATAGGGGAGAGAGTTCCCCAAAGTTTTGAATGAACATTTTGGATTCATTGGAGGGGAAGATCGATTTCCTAGGAGGTTTGGAAGACAGCCTATAACACTATAAAAGCTCTACAAGAAAGTGGTTTTCCCTAAATCGTAGCTAATATGATTTGGAAAATTGAGAGCTTGTATTTGGCCATATCATCTTGCAAATTAAGAAAAATGAGCTTAAATAACCCCTTAATATGATGGAGCATTGATCATGGGCCTTTGAGGTCCATGAAATGCTCCAAATCAATCTCACCAACACTTAGGATTAAGTAAGCACATTTATGAAAATTTGCAAGTTAATACATTCACTAATTTAAGCAAGGAATAAATAACATATGGCTTGAATCATGATTTAGTAGGGAAACATGTATCTTAAAGCCTTTAAGGGATCAAATCACTTTTGGCATGATTTGACCCATTAAAAACATTAAAATGAGTTTCCAAACTTTGGAATATTTGCGTAACAAAAAATGATTAGCCATCAACTTTTCTATCACAAACCATACAACGCATCCAAAGGCGAGTTTGATCAAAAACACTTGCTCTAGGATTTTCGTAGTGAATCTTTGAGACTCACACTAGATCCTACAACAAGTCATCACAAATATTTTGGATATGTTGCAAAGCTTATGACAACCCTACAAGCTCCACAAAATTCCTAAATCATATGTCTATTTCGTCATGACACTAATGTTGAAAAAGTACATGTACACAATGTGAGACTTGGGAAAAGATGTGAGCTATCCACTATGTTTTAGCTACGAAAAGTAACATGCCCTAAGGTTTGAATGTAGACGAAGGTGCTAAGCTTAATATGATGCATAACATACATTTGAGAGGTGTTGGATAACAACCCAACACCTCTACACACGTCAAAATCCTCTCCGGACTCTCACATAAGAGTCAACCAATGGAAATCACCAAATTTCCATAATCTTTGCGAAGTGGACAGCCGACGAATGGGTTTTCGGGGACCAAAAATTAAAGTTTCTAAGGACCTAAGGCTTTGGGTCGTCAACCACATTGCATTGGCTAGGAAGCCTTAAGGTTTCGCCTAAGTTTCAAAGGTATACCTGTCCCGGTTTGTCCAAGCGCTCTTGTCCGAGTTCCAAGCTACTGTCCAAGCTTCAATCCAAGTTCTAGCTGCTGTCCAAGATTCAATCCAAGCTCTAGCTGCTGTCCAAGCTCCGCTCCAAGCTCCAAGTTGCTGTCCCAGGTGATTTGGAGGATGGATTTGCTGTCTTAAACGTTCCAGAATCTCACAAATACTGTCTGGAAGCTTCTAACAACACCAAAGTCTTCACGAATTAGCTAGAGTTGAAGGAAGAGGAAGTAGAATCCTCTTCCTGGATGAAACTTCGCAGAAATCCGGATAAAGGAGAAGTCGAAGTTCCGAAACGGACGAAACCTTCGACTGCAGGGATTGCGGCTTCGAAGGATTCGACAAGCGAACAAGGCAGACTCCTTGGAAGACTCGGCAGACAGCTTGGACGGGGTCGGAAGGGGTTTCCGCACCTGGGAGGGGTGTCAGCACGCGACAGTGAGGCTCGGACGGGATGGGCTTCTCGCGAACAGGGCTGCGGCGCGAACAAGAGTTTCACGACCAAAGCAAGCGGACTCGGGTTGGGTTCCCGCGACCAGAGCAGGCGGAGTCGAGGAAGGCTCCCGTGACCAGAGCAGGATCGGACGGAGGCTTTCTATGCGGACGAGAGTTCCGCCTGGAGCTTGCTCCTCTCTTGCTCTTTATCGCTCTCTTGCTCTCTGTTCGGGTCGGAAAGCACAAAAGACGCACGGTGGAGTCGTTCCCTTTCTCTCGCTCGCTCGCTCTCTGTGTATCGGGACGGAAGAACGAAAAACCACGGGGGAGCCGCTTTTGATCTTCCTTTGCTTATGGGATGGAGACGCCCTGTAATATCTCGTTCCCATACTATTCCTCTCTGAATTGGATTTTCCTCCCAGAATCGGCCAGGACGAAGTTGAGATCGTCCAGGCCGATCAGTGCATTCAAACAGCTGATTTCTGGAGTGTTCTGTAATGATTTCTGGACGGGATCGTCCAGGACGATATTGAGATCGTCAAGGACGATCTGCACTGTTCACAATACCGTCCTGATCATCGCCCTGGGAATGGTCCAGGACGATCAGAATTTGGTCTGATCGTCCCGGGACGATCGGGCGATCGGCCAGGCCGATCTGTGTATGATATAAGGAAATGAGCTCGTTTTGAGGAGAGAGAAAATCATATTTTAAAATCAGATATTTTGAAGAGAGAGAAAGAGAAAGCGAAAAAGAGGAAGAGCTGGTTTTCGGAGACCGCGGAGCGCTTTTCGTCCGACGCTGCTTTTGGAGAAAGTGTAGATCTCGTGGTAAGGACTCCGAACCCTATTTCTGTTTTCAGAGATCTTGTGTTTTGATCAAGTTGTGCACTGTTTTGTGTTTTCGTAGTCTACTTTTGGACATGATTCTGATTTGACACGACTTTCACCGCACAACTTCTAGTATGTTATAGATATGACTATTGTACACGATTTGACTGTATTCTACGAAGATTTTATCGGTCAAGATTGATTCTACGCGATTTTAATTGAATAGAAAATTATCAGGACTTGATTTGATTTGGATTCTCTACATTGATAGTCTTGTATTGATGCCGTGGATATTCGTTGGTAATTTGGAGAAATTCGGAATTTGTATCTTTTTGCAGGATTTTTGTGTAAATTCGATAGACTACCGTTACTCTGCCCGATTTTTGTATGATTGTTGATTTGTCTGAAACTGATAGATTGAATCAATATGCATATGATTATTGATATGATTGCTTTAATATTGATTATTGATTGATTATTGATACTGATCACAAGTGAAACCTGGTTGAACATTGGTTGAAGATTGATGATACCTGTATAGGATGGTGGGCCGACGGGCTTTCCTTTAAACATTGATTATTGATATATTGATGGGAGTCATAAGAAGTTTATTGATATGCCGACGGGCGAAAAGAGTGACGACTCTTATTGATTGAACCAATGTATATGAATATCTACAACAGCAATATAGATTCTACAACAGCAACATGACCAGTAGATTGTACTTGTTCAGTATACAGTATTGAATTGCATGTTTACTGTATTGACTTACGGATTTATTGCTTTACCGATTTCTGCTTTATTGATTTGATCGGATTTACTGTATCGTACGGATCCAATTGATTTCATCGATTGATTACCGAGCATTGATACTACTGAGCATTGATATGGACATGGATAGATATAGATATTGCATTGATAGCATGAACATGGACATCGTATAGATTCATTGTACTACTGCCTATAGATTTTATAGATTCTCTATCGCTACTGTTTCTGCACTGTATTAACTGCCTTATAGATTCATTGTTCCGTATCGTCTTCTCGATTGATTTAATTGAATAGATCGTATTGATTTGATAGCATCGATTTGATTGACGGATATTGATTGATTGAGTTGATTTATCGATTTGCCTGCCGCTGCATTGACTGGTTTTATTGACTATTGATTTCCGGATTGCATCAACTACTGATTTGATTTCCGCTGCATAGACTCATTGACCATTGACTGATACGGATTTGATAGATTGACATGCATATTGATAGCATCGCCGTGCTTTGATTTCAGTTATAGGTATTAGGTGACCTGCTGGGCTTTGTAAAGCTCATTATATGTGGTTAATATTTTCAGGTCAGGGCTTGGGAGCAGGAGATAGGAATTGATCGAGATCTACAGGTTTTAGTCTTTTGGTCGATTGATGATTCTTTTGTACTCAGGACAGGATAGTTTCCTTTCTTGTATTGATAGTATAGTTCCTGAGTATTGTATATGATGTTTTGAGATATGAATCGACTGATATATTGATGTTTTAAATTTTATAGATGTTTGATAGATTGCTTACTGAAGGTTTTTAGATAACTCTGGTAAATTGTTGGAGTAATTGATTGACATTCTTTCCAAGTTTTATCTTGGGGTCGTTACAAGTTGGTATCAGAGCAGTATTATTGGAAGAATGGATTGTTACCAGAGTTGTAGGTTTGAATTGAGAGATTGGGTAGATTGGGTAGCATTAAGAGCTTCATTGGCATACATCGTTGCATGTGTGTATCATTTGTTTTGAATTGTGCAGGTGAAAAGATATGGATCCTCCGGCAGAATCCAGTGTACCGAATGAGCAACACAGCGCAGCTCCAGTACCTTCAGAGAGTATGATGCAGTTGGCTACTGCGATTGCACATGTTATGGGTGATGCGCAGAGCAAGATGAGTGGGAGCAAGGAAGAAGAGGTAGACAGACATTTGCAGATGTTTCATAAGCTGAAGCCTCCGTTGTTCAAAGGAGCTGTGGGACCACAGGCTGCTGAGGATTGGATCCTGAGAGTGGAAAAGATTTTCGACAGTATGCAGTGTCCGGGAAATAGAAAAGTACCTTTGGCTGTGTTCCTGTTCGAAGGAGAAGCGGAGAGATGGTGGATTGGACAGCAGAGAGAAATTTCAGGGAAAGACCAATGCTGAGATCTCCTGGGATGAGTTCACTGCAGTGTTCAGGATGTGGTTTGTACCACCGTCAGCTCAGCGACAGATGCAGGAAGCTTTCATGAGATTGGAGCAAGGCCGCAAGTCTGTGATGCAGTACGAGGCCGAATTTACTGCACTTGCGAGGTACGCTGCTCACTTGATTCCTACTGCAGAGGAAAAGAGTTATAGATTCCTGCACGGATTGAACAGAGAGCTGAGGCATCCACTAGTACCTTTCCGGATCCATGAGTTTTCTGAGCTAGTGGAGCGAGCCCGATTGATAGAGATTGACTTGGCGACACCGGTATCGAGGTACGAGGATACCAGGAGGAGGAGAGATGAGGTACGACGAGATGATTCTGGTAGAGACAGAGATAGATAGAAGAGAAGCAGGTATGAGGGTTCGAAGGGATCTGCATCGGGATCTACGTCACGATCAGCATCGATAGTATCATCTGGTGGTTCTGGCACGTGCATTCACTGTGGTAAACGACATGCAGGTCAGTGCTACCTATTGACGGGACAGTGTTTTCACTGTGGACAGCAAGGGCACAGAGCAGCAGATTGTCCTCAGAAAGGACAGGGTGGAAGGACTGATTCTGGCATGGGTACAGGACAGCAGAGGACTGTTGGCTCGAGGGCCTACAGTGAGAGATCAGGGAACCGGATGGATGGATGATAGGGCTGTCAGAGATCAGAGGGAGACAGTTGCGCCACGACCTCCAGTGGTGCCACGCATCTACAGTCTACAGAGTTTACAGCATCGTGAGGATCAGCAACGACCGGAAAGTTCTACTGGTAAGATTGATTTGACTAACCGATTGATATTGACATATGAACATTGCATATTGACATTTGATTGATTGTATTGTGTGTTCTGTATGGATTTCGACGAGTTTTGATTTGGATTTGGATTTCGATCGATTTGTTTTGCATTGTTTGTTTTGCTTCGTATCTGTAGGGAAATGTCGGGACGACATTTTTCTAAGGTGGGGAGATTGTAATACCTCGTTCCCTTACTGTTCCTCTCTGAATTGGATTTTCCTCCCAGAATCGGCCAGGACGAAGTTGAGATCGTCCAGGCCGATCAGTGCATTCAAACAGCTGATTTCTGGAGTGTTCTGGAATGATTTCTGGACGGGATCGTCCAGGACGATATTGAGATCGTCAAGGACGATCTGCACTGTTCACAATACCGTCCTGATCATCGCCCTGGGAATGGTCCAGGACGATCAGAATTTGGTCTGATCGTCCCGGGACGATCGGGCGATCGGCCAGGCCGATCTGTGTATGATACAAGGAAATGAGCTCGTTTTGAGGAGAGAGAAAATCAGATTTTAAAATCAGATATTTTGAAGAGAGAGAAAGAGAAAGGGAAAAAGAGGAAAAGCTGGTTTTCGGAGACCGCGGAGCGCTTTTCGTCCGACGCTGCTGTTGGAGAAAGTGTAGATCTCATGGTAAGGACTCTGAACCCTATTTCTGTTTTCAGAGATCTTGTGTTTTGATCAAGTTATGCACTGTTTTGTGTTTTCGTAGTCTACTTTTGGACATGATTTTGATTTGACACGACTTTCACCGCACAACTTCTAGTATGTTATAGATATGATTATTGTACACGATTTGACTGTATTCTACGAAGATTTTATCGGTCGGAATTGATTTCACGCGATTTTAATTGAATAGAAAATTATCAGGACTTGATTTGATTTGGATTCTCTACATTGATAGTCTTGTATTGATGCCGTGGATATTCGTTGGTAATTTGGAGAAATTCGGAATTTGTATCTTTTTGCAGGATTTTTGTGTAAATTCGATAGACTACCGTTACTCTGCCCGATTTTCGTATGATTGCTGATTTGTCTGAAACTGATAGATTGAATCAATATGCATATGATTATTGATATAATTGCTTTAATATTGATTATTGATTGATTATTGATACTGATCACAAGTGGAACCTGGTTGAACATTGGTTGAAGATTGATGATACCTGTACAGGATGGTGGGCCGACGGGCTTTCCTTTAAACATTGATTATTGATATATTGATGGGAGTCATAAGGAGTTTATTGATATGCCGACGGGCGAAAAGAGTGACGACTCTTATTGATTGAACCAATGTATATGGATATCTACAACAGCAATATAGATTCTACAACAGCAACATGACCAGTAGATTGTACTTGTTCAGTATACAGTATTGAATTGCATGTTTACTGTATTGACTTACGGATTTATTGCTTTACCGATTTCTGCTTTATTGATTTGATCGGATTTACTGTATCGTACGGATCCAATTGATTTCATCGATTGATTACCGAGCATTGATACTACTGAGCATTGATATGGACATGGATAGATATAGATATTGCATTGATAGCATGAACATGGACATCGTATAGATTCATTGTACTACTGCCTATAGATTTTATAGATTCTCTATCGCTACTGTTTCTGCACTGTATCGACTGCCTTATAGATTCATTGTTCCGTATCGTCTTCTCGATTGATTTCATTGAATAGATCGTATTGATTTGATAGCATCGATTTGATTGACGGATATTGATTGATTGAGTTGATTTATCGATTTGCCTGCCGCTGCATTGACTGGTTTTATTGACTATTGATTTCCGGATTGCATCAACTACTGATTTGATTTCCGCTGCATAGACTCATTGACCATTGACTGATACGGATTTGATAGATTGACATGCATATTGATAGCATCGCCGTGCTTTGATTTCAGTTATAGGTATTAGCTGACCTGCTGGGCTTTGTAAAGCTCATTATATGTGGTTAATATTTTCAGGTCAGGGCTTGGGAGCAGGAGATAGGAATTGATCGAGATCTACAGGTTTTAGTCTTTTGGTCGATTGATGATTCTTTTGTACTCAGGACAGGATAGTTTCCTTTCTTGTATTGATAGTATAGTTCCTGAGTATTGTATATGATGTTTTGAGATATGAATTGACTGATATATTGATGTTTTAAATTTTATAGATGTTTGATAGATTGCTTACTGAAGGTTTTTAGATAACTCTGGTAAATTGTTGGAGTAATTGATTGACATTCTTTCCAAGTTTTATCTTGGGGTCGTTACAAGTTGGTATCAGAGCAGTATTATTGGAAGAATGGATTGTTACCAGAGTTGTAGGTTTGAATTGAGAGATTGGGTAGATTGGGTAGCATTAAGAGCTTCATTGGCATACATCGTTGCATGTGTGTATCATTTGTTTTGAATTGTGCAGGTGAAAAGATATGGATCCTCCGGCAGAATCCAGTGTACCGAATGAGCAACACAGCGCAGCTCCAGTACCTTCAGAGAGTATGATGCAGTTGGCTACTGCGATTGCACATGTTATGGGTGATGCGCAGAGCAAGATGAGTGGGAGCAAGGAAGAAGAGGTAGACAGACATTTGCAGATGTTTCATAAGCTGAAGCCTCCGTTGTTCAAAGGAGCTGTGGGACCACAGGCTGCTGAGGATTGGATCCTGAGAGTGGAAAAGATTTTCGACAGTATGCAGTGTCCGGGAAATAGAAAAGTACCTTTGGCTGTGTTCCTGTTCGAAGGAGAAGCGGAGAGATGGTGGATTGGACAGCAGAGAGAAATTTCAGGGAAAGACCAATGCTGAGATCTCCTGGGATGAGTTCACTGCAGTGTTCAGGATGTGATTTGTACCACCGTCAGCTCAGCGACAGATGCAGGAAGCTTTCATGAGATTGGAGCAAGGCCGCAAGTCTGTGATGCAGTACGAGGCCGAATTTACTGCACTTGCGAGGTACGCTGCTCACTTGATTCCTACTGCAGAGGAAAAGAGTTATAGATTCCTGCACGGATTGAACAGAGAGCTGAGGCATCCACTAGTACCTTTCCGGATCCATGAGTTTTCTGAGCTAGTGGAGCGAGCCCGATTGATAGAGATTGACTTGGCGACACCGGTATCGAGGTACGAGGATACCAGGAGGAGGAGAGATGAGGTACGACGAGATGATTCTGGTAGAGACAGAGATAGATAGAAGAGAAGCAGGTATGAGGGTTCGAAGGGATCTGCATCGGGATCTACGTCACGATCAGCATCGATAGTATCATCTGGTGGTTCTGGCACGTGCATTCACTGTGGTAAACGACATGCAGGTCAGTGCTACCTATTGACGGGACAGTGTTTTCACTGTGGACAGCAAGGGCACAGAGCAGCAGATTGTCCTCAGAAAGGACAGGGTGGAAGGACTGATTCTGGCATGGGTACAGGACAGCAGAGGACTGTTGGCTCGAGGGCCTACAGTGAGAGATCAGGGAACCGGATGGATGATAGGGCTGTCAGAGATCAGAGGGAGACAGTTGCGCCACGACCTCCAGTGGTGCCACGCATCTACAGTCTACAGAGTTTACAGCATCGTGAGGATCAGCAACGACCGGAAAGTTCTACTGGTAAGATTGATTTGACTAACCGATTGATATTGACATATGAACATTGCATATTGACATTTGATTGATTGTATTGTGTGTTCTGTATGGATTTCGACGAGTTTTGATTTGGATTTGGATTTCGATCGATTTGTTTTGCATTGTTTGTTTTGCTTCGTATCTGTAGGGAAATGTCGGGACGACATTTTTCTAAGGTGGGGAGATTGTAATACCTCGTTCCCTTACTGTTCCTCTCTGAATTGGATTTTCCTCCCAGAATCGGCCAGGACGAAGTTGAGATCGTCCAGGCCGATCAGTGCATTCAAACAGCTGATTTCTGGAGTGTTCTGGAATGATTTCTGGACGGGATCGTCAAGGACGATATTGAGATCGTCAAGGACGATCTGCACTGTTCACAATACCGTCCTGATCATCGCCCTGGGAATGGTCCAGGACGATCAGAATTTGGTCTGATCGTCCCGGGGACGATCGGGCGATCGGCCAGGCCGATCTGTGTATGATATAAGGAAATGAGCTCGTTTTGAAAAGAGAGAAAATCAGATTTTAAAATCAGATATTTTGAAGAGAGAGAAAGAGAAAGGGAAAAAGAGGAAAAGCTGGTTTTCGGAGACCGCGGAGCGCTTTTCGTCCGACGCTGCTGTTGGAGAAAGTGTAGATCTCATGGTAAGGACTCCGAACCCTATTTCTGTTTTCAGAGATCTTGTGTTTTGATCAAGTTGTGCACTGTTTTGTGTTTTCGTAGTCTACTTTTGGACATGATTTTGATTTGACACGACTTTCACCGCACAACTTCTAGTATGTTATAGATATGATTATTGTACACGATTTGACTGTATTCTACGAAGATTTTATCGGTCGGAATTGATTTCACGCGATTTTAATTGAATAGAAAATTATCAGGACTTGATTTGATTTGGATTCTCTACATTGATAGTCTTGTATTGATGCCGTGGATATTCGTTGGTAATTTGGAGAAATTCGAAATTTGTATCTTTTTGCAGGATTTTTGTGTAAATTCGATAGACTACCGTTACTCTGCCCGATTTTCGTATGATTGCTGATTTGTCTGAAACTGATAGATTGAATCAATATGCATATGATTATTGATATGATTGCTTTAATATTGATTATTGATTGATTATTGATACTGATCACAAGTGAAACCTGGTTGAACATTGGTTGAAGATTGATGATACCTGTACAGGATGGTGGGCCGACGGGCTTTCCTTTAAACATTGATTATTGATATATTGATGGGAGTCATAAGGAGTTTATTGATATGCCGACGGGCGAAAAGAGTGACGACTCTTATTGATTGAACCAATGTATATGGATATCTACAACAGCAATATAGATTCTACAACAGCAACATGACCAGTAGATTGTACTTGTTCAGTATACAGTATTGAATTGCATGTTTACTGTATTGACTTACGGATTTATTGCTTTACCGATTTCTGCTTTATTGATTTGATCGGATTTACTGTATCGTACGGATCCAATTGATTTCATCGATTGATTACCGAGCATTGATACTACTGAGCATTGATATGGACATGGATAGATATAGATATTGCATTGATAGCATGAACATGGACATCGTATAGATTCATTGTACTACTGCCTATAGATTTTATAGATTCTCTATCACTACTGTTTCTGCACTGTATCGACTGCCTTATAGATTCATTGTTCCGGATCGTCTTCTCGATTGATTTCATTGAATAGATCGTATTGATTTGATAGCATCGATTTGATTGACGGATATTGATTGATTGAGTTGATTTATCGATTTGTCTGCCGCTGCATTGACTGGTTTTATTGACTATTGATTTCCGGATTGCATCAACTACTGATTTGATTTCCGCTGCATAGACTCATTGACCATTGACTGATACGGATTTGATAGATTGACATGCATATTGATAGCATCGCCGTGCTTTGATTTCAGTTATAGGTATTAGGTGACCTGCTGGGCTTTGTAAAGCTCATTATATGTGGTTGATATTTCAGGTCAGGGCTTGGGAGCAGGAGCTAGGAATTGATCCAGATCTACAGGTTTTAGTCTTTTGGTCGATTGATGATTCTTTTGTACTCAGGACAGGATAGTTTCCTTTCTTGTATTGATAGTATAGTTTCTGAGTATTGTACATGATGTTTTGAGATATGAATCGACTGATATATTGTTGTTTTAAATTTTATAGATGTTTGATAGATTGCTTACTGAAGGTTTTTAGATAACTCTGGTAAATTGTTGGAGTAATTGATTGACATTCTTTCCAAGTTTGATCTTGGGGTCGTTACACGCCCAGCCCTACTCGAGCATTCGCCGCTGAATGGGACTTCTGCCGCAGGAGATAAGAGATCCGCGATCTCTCTCTACGGTAGCCGCCAGCGGTAATCCAAGTTTGACGAGTAATTAACGGCCGCATAATTTGAAAATCAAACAAATCTTAGCCGTTGATTAAAATTTCAGGTTTGGCTATTTGATTTAGCCTAAATCAATCAATTTAGGCTGAAATTGAGTCCAAACTGGACTCGACTCAAACCGATTTGGGTCTATTTGGGTCCGAGTGGGTCCGATCAAGTTAATTTTACGAAATTAACCTTGAATCGAAGCAGAATTGTGTCGAAATGCGTCGAATTGAGCTCAACGACGCTCGACGGAGTTCGATTGGTTTTTTTGAATTGGATTGATTTGATTTAAATTAAATTAAATTGATTTAATTTAATTAAAATTGAGGCTCAATTTGGATTAATTTCACCTCGACGATGATCAATTGGGTCGATCGGGCGCGGTCGAACTTTGTCGGGCTCGATCGGGGTGGTCACTTGCGTAGAGAAGAAGGGGATTAGAAGCCAAGACGAAAAAGGCATAACTCGCAAGTTATCCTAGAAGAAGGACAGAGGAAGGTTAAGGACATAGCTCGCAAGCTATTCCAAGAAAAACTATTAGTTTTTCTATTCCAAAAATCTCATTATATCCTTCTTTTTATTACAAAAATATCTCATATATATAGGATAAAGATGGAAGCCAAACAGCCCCTAAGATTACTAATTAATCCCAATAAAAGAGGGAACTATAAAGTCAAAAGACACCACAAACAGCAGCTGAAAAGACATCCCAAAAAACAACCAAATACATCCCACAATACTGCATAGAAAACAGGGGGAAATAGCTACGGGAAACCCAACCAGAAGTCACAGGAAGCCCAACCAACAAGGGACCCGAAGAGCCAGCACAGAAAACAGGGCAGAGCTTCACAGAAAAACAGCAAGGTGATAAAACCGAGGGAGTGACCACGGGAACAGCAATAGACAACAGAAACCGAGAAGATAAAGGGAACGGAAGAGACACAAGTCCATTCCACAATAATGAGAATACCTTTTTGAATTTATGAGCTAGGAAGTGCATTTATTCCACCAATTATTGAGCTAAACTTCAGCTCAAACATTAATGAGCTAACACCAAGTAGAATCCAAATTTTGAGCCAACACCAAGCATCCAAGGCCCAACCTGAGAGCAACAAACATCTCAAGGCCAAGAAGAAGAATTTCAAGATGATTTGAACCCCCCCCCCCCCTTGCTTACATCACATTTGGAAAGAACCATTAATAAGAAAAAAGGAACATGCACGTGCATTTACAAGCATGAAAGAAAACATAAATATCACCGCTATTGTCAAATTTATTCCAACTATTTTGTTACAATTAAATTAGATCTTTTAAATTTACTCCTACTAGGTGTTATAGCGCATAATTTTTTAGCAGTATATCTAATTGTCATCTTTATTTCTCTACAACAATTCTAATAGGTATTTTACTAACGCACCTATGGATTTGTGTTGGGGATGTCAATACCACAAAGATCCATTGCTTGAACATTATCTTTAATAAAATACACTTACATTCTCTATAATATAATACTAATATTATAAAAATCAAATTCTAATAAGCAAAACTCGATGTACCCTTCACGAAGAGTTAATCTGACTTGATTAGGCTAATTTGGCACTTAAACAAGATAAAAATGACATGGCCACTCCCTAAACAAAACTTCACAGTGTTTTATTATGTCCATGGATTCTTGAATTGCTCAAGGGAAAAAATGAGGCGAACAGACCTTGGAGAGATGATTGGGTTGGCAAGCCAGATCAAGTTATACACGACTAGGGGTGCAACTAAGTCGAGCCAGCTCGTGAGTCAAGCTTATCGAGTTTCGAGCTCGAGCAAATTTTCAAGCTCAACTTCTGTAGAGACAAAGCCTGGCTCGAGTACTCATTGAGCCACTCAAATAGGAAAAATAAGGCAAAAGCAGAGTGAGCGGACCGAACCAAAGCGCGGAAGCAAAACAGCGAATTTTGAAAATCGGATGAGAGGGAGGAACTGCAAGCCCGCAAGCGTGAATATTATTCTTATTTGACCGAACCGTAACATTGGGTACTTGGGTTCTTTCAGCTGCGTGAACACGAAGAGTGGCTGTTCTTGCTTGACTGTTGTGGGTCGTGAGCACAAGGAGCGAAGACAGTGAGAATAGGTGGTGATCTGGTATGTCCTCTCTAACTTGTATTTTAACAACTTCTCTCATTTGGAAAGAACCATTAATAAGAAAAAAGGAACATGCACATTCATTTACAAGCATGAAAGAAAACATAAATATCACCGCTATTGTAACCTTTATTCTAATTATTTTGTTACAATTAAATTAAATCTTTTAAATTTACTAGATGTTATAGCGCATAATTTTTTTGTGGCATATTTATTTGTCATCTTTATTTCTCCCCATCAATTCTATTAGATATTTTACCGACGCACCTATGGATTTGTGTAGTGGATGTCGATACAACAAAGATCCATTGCTCGAACATTATCTCTTTAACTTAATACTAGCATTATAGAAATCAAAATCTAATAAGCAAAACTCGATGTAACCTTCACAGAGAGTTAATCTGAGTTGATTAGGCTAATTTGACACTTAAACAAGGTAAAAATGACATGGCCACTCCCTAAACAAAACTCCACAGTGTTTTATTATGTCCAGGGATTCTTGGATCGCTCAAGGGCCAAAATGAGACCAAACAGACCTTGGAAATATGATTGGGTTGGCCAGCCTAATCAAGTTATACACAACTAGGGGTGCAGCTCATTCGAGCCAGCTCGAGATCGACTCATTAACGAGATCGCGAGTTGAGCTTATCGAATTTCAAACTCGAGTTTGAGCAGATTGTCAAGCTCAAGTTCCGTAGAGACAAAGCCCTACTCGAGTACTCATTGAGCAACTCAAATAGGAAGAATAAGGCAGAAGCGGAGTAAGCGGACCGAACCGAAGCGCAAAAGTGGAACAACGAATTTCGAAAATTGGATGAGAGGGAGCAACTGCAAGCCCGCAAGCGTGAATATTATTCTTGTTTGAACCGAACCGTAACATTGGGTATTTGGGGTTTCTTCTGCAGTGTGAACACGATGTTATAGGGTTTTTACTTGGTTGTTGTGAGTCGTGAGCGCGAGAAGGAACAGAGACAGAGCAGAGGCGGCAATCTGGTATAACAACTTCTCTCATTTGGCAAGAACCAATAATAAGCAAAAAGGAACATGCACGTGCATTTACAAGCATGAAAGCAAACATAAATATCACAGCTATTGTGATGTAGGCAAAGAGGTTGTGGGGGGGGGGGGGGTATGGGGGGGAATTGATGTTCCTTGATTTTGGGATGATTTGGTTCCTTGTTTAGGCTTGGTTGTCTTAGATTTAGCTGCCCCTTTAGGCAAGCTTCTGTGTTTTTCTTCTAAAATCAGATCATAAATGACTTTCCGGGTTCATTCCCCCTCCCCCCTCAATATGGCCTTTCGATTTCTCCGCCTGGCTCCTGTCCCGTGGCTGGCTATTCCTGTTCCTCGTGGTTGCCCTTCCTGTCCGCCGTGTGGTCCCTTCGGGTACTGTTCCAAGCGTTGCCTGTTGGTCTTTCGGCTCCCCATTTTTGGTTGGTTCGGCTGGAGGTTTTGTGGGCTGTTTGTCTTCCTCTTTTTACCTATATATATGGGTTGTTTTGTAGTAGAAAGAGAGGATGCTATGAAGTAACTTTTGGAATCTAAAACCTGCGCGGGGAGGGGGGGGGGGGATGGCAATTGATGTTCCTTGCTTTTGGGATGATTTTGTTCCTTATTTAGGCTTGGTTGTCTTAGATTTAGCTGTCCCTTTAGGCAAGCTGCTGTGTTTTTCTTCTAAAATCATATCATAAATGACTTTCCGGGTTCATTCCCCCTCCCCCTCTCAGTGGCCTTTCGGTTTCTCCACCTGGCTCCTGTCCCGTGGCTGGTTCCTGTCTCGTGGCTGGTTTTTCCTGTTCCCCGTGGTTGCCCTTCCTGTCCCCCGTGTGGTCCCATCGGCTACTATTCCAAGCGTTGCCTGTTGGTCCCCATTTTCGGTGTTTCCTGGAGGTCCATTTTTGGTTGGTTCAGCTGGAGGTTTTGTGGGCTATTTGTCTTCCTCTTTTTACCTATATATATGGGTTGTTTTATAGTAGAAAGAGAGGATGATATGAAGTAATTTTTGGAATCTAAAACCTACGGGTTTCTTCTTAGGAAAGCTAGCAAGCTTGTTCCATTTTGCTTCTCCTCCCTTCAATTTCGTCTTCAGCTTCTTATATAATTCTTCTCTACGCAAGTGACCACCCCATTTGTATCTTTCTTCTCGATGGATGAAAGCATCTTTAGGTGTCTTTATGTATTCAATATATTGTTGGTTGTAAGTTTAAAGGTGTCATTTTATCTTATTTAATTTTATTTGAGCTTTTGTGTCGATTTTAAGTTATATGGTTGTGAGTTTGTTAAGTTTTAAAGGAAGACACTAGTTTGTACTTTTTTTGTAATTTTGATTGCATTAATTAGACATGAACAACCTAGGAATATGCTAACCTAGGCTCTAATACCATTTTGATGCAGGCAAGAATAATTACCTACAAATACAAATTTTTTTCCTACGAGCTCTTATGGCTCATAATTTTTTTGCAGTATATCTAATTGTCCTCTTTATTTCTCCCCATCAATTCTACAAGATACTTTATCGACGCACCTATGGATTTGTGTTGTGGATGCCGAAACCTAGAAGTTCCATTGCTCGAACATTATCTTTAACAAAATATACTCGCATTCTCTAACATAATACTAATATTATATAAAATAAAATTTATTAAGCAAAACTCGATGTAACCTTCACAGAGAGTTTAATCTAACTTGTTTAGACTAATTTGGCACTTAAACAAGGTAAAAATGACATGACCACTCCCTAAACAAAACTCCACATTATTTTAGTATGTCCATGGATTCTTGGACTATCAAGGGCCAAAATGAGCCCAAAAATACCTTGGAGAGATGATTGGGTTGGCCAGCCTAATCAAGTTATACAGGACTAGGAGTGCAACTGAGATGAGCTGTCACGAGCCAGCTCGAACTCGATTTGTTAACCAACTCGCGAGTCAAGCTTATCGAGTTTCGAACTCGAGTTCGAGCAGATTTTCGAGCTTGTTGTATTATCGAGCTCGAGTCCGATAAAGGCAAGGCCTGGCTCGAGAACTGGTTGAGCCGCTCGAACAGGAAAATCAGGCAGAAGCGAAGGGGTGGACCGAACCGAAGCGCAAAAGCGGAACAACGAATTTCAAAAATCGGATGAGAGGGAGCAACTGCGGGCTCGCAAGCAAGAATATTATTCCTATTTGAACCGAACTGTAACATTGGGTATTTGGGTTTTCTTCTACGTGAACGCGAAGAGGAGCGGATGTTCAAGGGTTTTTGCTTAGCTTCTGTGGGTCGTGAGCACGACGAGTGGAGACGGTGCATAAAGACGGCGATCAGGTATGTCATCTATCTTGTATCTTAACAACTTCTCTCATTTGGAAAATAATTCAATTGTAGTTTCCCAAAATTTGAAGCAAGGGATTTGATTTAGAAATTTTTTTCTTTATTATATTCTGTTTTTATTAGTCTCTTTAGAATTTTCGCCAAAACCGAGACCGGAACGGGAAGAGAGCTTATGCCTCATGAGCTCGCATTGATTGCCTCGAGCAGAGTTCGAGCAGGTCATTTGAGCTCGAGTCAAGCTCGAGCTCAAGTTTGAGCTTACGATCTAACCGACGAGCTGAGCTTGAGTTAAGCCTGATTCGACCTCGAATCAACTCGCTTGCACCCCTATATACAACACTGCCAAGTGATACTTGAGCAATAGTGACCATCACCACTAGTGATTAAGGAGCTTCCTTAAAGGCCTAGGTTTGGGATGTGCTTTTAATGTTTGAAAGCTCGGGACTTCTCCAAGTTAATGTGCCTCCAAAGCTTCACCATTTTAGTAGTTGTTAATCTCAAAACATTCCTCTATATGAGGAAGGGATTAACATAAAATTATTCAAATAATTGTTTATACTTCAGCTTAAATTAAATGAAGTTGATATGAAACTTCTCAAAATCATTCCTAACAATCTGCTTACCAATGATCTATCAACACGAATGGGCTCACAACATTGTCATCAATGACATGGTATCCCTGAATCATCAATGAAAGATTGCTAATGGCAATCAGCATTGGCCAGTCCGATTTCTGGTAGACCCCACAAGGGCAGGGCCAATTAGTTCATATTTTTCACAACTCTTAAAGATGGGGAAGCTACAATCTTCTCTGTTCATTCAAAATGGACATGAAATTTGCTATATGTAACCATAATAGCTCTCTAAGTCTAAAAATATGTTTAAAGTTAATTTATTTAATAAAATTCTAGACAAATCCTAGAATTTTGGAAATGCTTTAGACTTCTGTCAATGATGTATGTGACTCATGAAGAATAGGGTGTGACCCTTTGAAACAATGGCAAGATGTCATCCTTGATTATGTATTTGGGAATCTCTCACCTAGCAAACGACAACATGCTGCGCTAATTGATGAAATGTATGATGTTGATCACTAATGATGAGACATTAATCATTGTTCACCATAATAGCATGACATTTGGTTGTTGCTACCAATGAAGCAATATCACCCATTCCAATCATCAATATGGCACAACTGCTCGTACTGACAACAGCCTAAGACATTCCAACTGGTGCCAGCACTCCTTGTAAGTCCCATCTTTTTGAAGCCTGATCCTAAACATCCCCAACATCAGAGTTGACATGACTTCACCCTCTAACGAATTATTCCAATAAAAGAGAGTTTTCCAATTAAGCAAGTTTGCAATCAAGTATATGACCGTAAATCTCACAAAAATATTTGGTTTTACATTTGTATAAGACCTTCAATACCATTTACAAGGAAAATTCTTTTCAACGTGCAAAATCTAGATGTGATATTTCAAGATGCAATCGCTTGTGCTAACCACATATCTGATCCTCTACATATGAGGGTAGAGTCAATAAGTTTTGTAAAGTAATTAAATTCAAATGAACTTAAATGACAACAAAGTCACAAACTTAATTCTCTGCAAGCAAGCAGTGTTGACAAGGTCCAACACAACAAAATGAAAGCGTTCAAATACCCTATGATGAGCATTTTCATCGCACATAATAATCGGAAGAATTCGTTCTTAAAATAAAACTTTCAAAATGCAAATACATGCCTCAAGCAACCACCCCAACGATGGCCACATTGCTCAAAAATCTCATCAGAAAGAGATCTTCATTCTTAAAAATAAACCCAAATCTCAATGCTAATTATTTTGAGCTCAAATCTTTATGTATAGAACGAGATCTTTATTATTAAAATGCCTTTAGAAAATTTCACCTAGACCAAACTCTCTTAGAAGAGCCGAGTGCAAATTTTTGGAGCCCACGGTAATAGATAGATAAAATATGTTACTTAAACTTTTTATGTTTAATTGTCCAAGTAGAGTAGATGAAGGTTAATGGCGGCGATTTAAAGTTTGAAGAAGACGTGGGTGTTGGCCAACTTAGCTGAAAAAGATTTTGAAAGCTTTAACAGCTTGAGATGAGTTCAAAGCCTATCCGCATCAAATCTGTATCTTGGCCCTCAACTTTCTTTAAAATATATATAATTAATTTCTTATCGTTCAATCTTATAATAAAATGAAGATAAACAAAAATAGAGGCAATTTGAATATTTTAACCTGTCCTAAATCAAGACAAACCCTTTATGAATTCCGCCCCATGAATCATCAGCCAACTATTCTTCATAATAATAACTTTCTAACTAATCAACTCCCTACAAATAGTACCCATATACTTAAGCAAGGCAACAAAAGAGTTCATAAATTTTGCCGAAGAAATATAAATAAGTCAAGTAACACAAAGCTTTATTGCTGGGAATATCATACCGCAAATCCTCCCATATGGCAAGTGAAAGAAGATGATGTTGAATGTAATCAGGAACACTGTTGGGGTCTCTTCTGTACATCTCGGCCGATACTTCAAGAGCATCACTTACAGTGATCATGTCATTACGAGAGGCAGCCCGATTCATGGCAGTTTTAAGCTGGACATGTCAACAACTAAATGAACAATGGAATTAATAAGAAAGCTAGTGCAATAACTTTATATTTTTCTTCAAATACACCATATTGAGAAATTCTAATAAAATATGTTTAAAAAATGATAACTGCAAATCAACCAATTCGTCAGCAACTGATCTACAAATGCTACATAGCCCTAACAATGTAAATAAGAAATCTAAATCAGCAAGTATGTCTAGCAAAAGATAAGTACAGCACATTAACATGTCAGCATGCAATTATAGTCAGTCTATTTAGCCAATCCACATGCATTTGTTCGTGCAATCTCCTCATCAGTGATGATTTATGCACACAAGTGCTGAAAGTGATAATATTTGAACTGAAAGACAGATCCTAGTGTTTGCAATTGACAAGAACAGGAAACATAAGAAAGAGGACTAATGAATCAATTATTTCCAGCAGCATTCTTTCGCTGATAGTTTGACGGATAATGCTTTAAATATTATATAAGGTTCACAAGTAGAAATTAGGGGTGGCCATATTTCCATCCATTCTTAGTGTGCTTCCAGTAATTCAATTGCCCCCTTAAAAACTGCATTTAGATCTCTGAGCTCAAGAAGGCGCTTCAAGTTGATCTACGCATTTATCATTCATTCACATTGGTCTGCACTCCACAACAGCCTTAATTTTAGAATTGATTTCTGGCTGGGGTGCCAACCAAACTAAAAGCAATAAATTCAATAAATATACCTCCTATGACCAAGGTTGAGACAATCTCATCTATTGAGGTATCATAAAGGAACGTCTGTCTACTAGGTCATGCAATCATAGCCAACCTTCTAGCTTAGCTGTCCACAATGCAAAAATCCTAAAACCAGTTCTTTAAACCATATAAAAACTTCACAACCACTAAGCAAAGTGAAAATATACTTATTTAACAAACGCAAAACCAAAGTTGCACCAAAATAAATCAGAAAAACAAGCAAATCCAACAAATCATTTCATCATACAATTCAACAGAACTCACCAGTTCTTTAACAGCTACGAACTGCTCATCAGTTAATCGGCATTGCCATCCCTAAAGATATAACTGATCAGAGGACAAGCCTTGCAAGTGCCAATTAAAAGTTTACACGGATCCCGAAAGAAATTACCGAATGAATATGTTCCCTGATGCATTCAACAAACCCACTCCCTCCTATTCCTTCTGCATCAGACTCAATCAGAGCTATAGATCATGAAACATTTGCAAATTAGCAGTAATAAAACAAGAGAATAAATCCAAATATAATAAAATAACTAAAATGAATTACAACTGAGGATAAGGTAAAGCAGATGTTTTCATGCATACCAAGAATTGTGCCATACTCAAATGATGAAAGAGGATCCTCTGTTGCCCCTAGATTGAGAAGACGCAACCATAATCCCTGAAAATAGTATAAAGCCACACGTTCAAAATCATCCATACTTAGCATAAATTAAATCATAATTTACAAATTAAAAGAAGACACATAAAGAAAATGATCATGAACATGAATAAGCAGTAATATATAACAATAATGAGCACCACCAAACGCTACTTGTAAACATTTTCTTTTTCTTTCATAGCATAAGAAAGAAAGCATGTTTTATAAATAAAATTAAAATTCAGAGCGAATTATTATTTTTTAATACACTACCAATTTAGTCCAAAACTATAAGGTTTGTCTTCCTATTTTCATCTTTGCCATTCAGGTATATGCGGCATTTGGTATTAAACTACAGTTTTTCTACATCATTTTGAAGAAGTCCTCAAAACTCTTATGACTTCTGCGGAACTTCTACAGCAGCCCTCTCACAATAGTACAATTTCCAAGTTAATTGGTACTACCTCTTTACCACTTATATAAAAAATCAAACTGATTGTAAAACAGATGTCAACACTATACCTTCAGTAAATCAATCACTTGTCTTTTTAAAACACTTATTTCCAATTGCATCAATTTTTTTTTAATATCAATTACATCAAATTTGACATTATTATTTCTGTTGTGCTAAGCTTGTTCAACAAAAATGAATTGCACCAACACATAAAAAATTGAAAATACCTAGGCAGGGTGCCCATATTATCTGATCCACCGCACGAAGCAAAATGCAAAACTTACACGCACAAGAGATGAGTGCGAAATTTCAATACATACAAGCAACTAAAACTCATGAGGGAGAGTCATCAAATATGTATTACTAGCAATGCTTTAAAATTAAATTAAAGAAAATTATTCTTATATAAACAATAAAAAGGGGACAAAAGGAAATAGATTTATAATCTAAAAGAGAGGAGGAAAACTTAATTAAAAATTAGATTCTTATAAAATTTTATCTAACAAATATTTATTTTTTATTAATATATATATAAAGTAAAAAAAAAAAATCAAAAAGCAATATTTTGTTAAATGTCCCATCCTCCCCTATTCCTCTGCCCATCTAGCTTCACAAACCCCATATTGCCTCATCTCCTCTTCCAGCATGAATAAAAAAATTTATCTAAATTAAAATGAGGCTTTATCTCCTCAACATGCTATTCCGGACTCACGTAATTGTCTACTTATTCACTTTGTAGCCACCCTAACTATCACACCACTACCCCTCATTTTCTCTCTGAATGGTCCCTCTTCATTCTCGGGCAATCCCATGTCCTTCATTTGCTATCTGCCTATCTTATTTGATAGCCCCAGCAAAACACCATTGCACAATTCTCACAAACACATTGGGCAGAGTTCCTCCTCTCGCCTATCTCTTGCAAAAACCTAAAGCCTGACGATCACTTTTTTTCTTGTGTTTCACAATTTCTGATGACACTCTGCCCTAACCTATAATGACCATGTACTAGTCTACTTTTACTCTCATCAGCAATCCAAACAACTGAGAATCATCAATATCTCCTGCCTATCACCGTCAACCTCAAAACCTCACACAACCATTGCCTTACCAAAGCCACTAATACCCTCTTGCTCCAAAGCCCACAGAGCCCGAGACTTCAACACCTCCGACTCCTTGTCATCCAAAATTTGAACTTGACAACCCTGAGCTCTGATAGCCTCCAACTTGTCAACCATTCCCACTCCCCCTCTCTCTCTCCACACACACACATATATATATATATATATATATATATATATATATATATATATATATATATAATATATATATATATATATATATATATATATATATAAAGAAACAGAAAGAAAACAAATAAAAAAAATGAAAAAAAAAAAAAAAGACAAAAAGAGATTAAAAAAAAGTTAAAGAGAAATTTTGTATTTGCCTCGCTAATTTCATCCACTTGTCGCCAACAATCGTCGCATCACAATTAAAGGTAAAAATACCAAGCAACTTTGCTGAGTTGTAAAACAACAAGTACTCATGCAAGTTGTACTGAGGTTTAAAATTGCGCAATTGGGTGTTGAAGCATTTTTTATTTGTCAGGTAAGGTGTAAGCCAAAAGGCATTTTGAGGCATAAGCCTCAAAATCCAAAAATTGTGTAAAAAGAAATAAATGATAAAAAGTGATTTTTTATATAATACCCAAATAATATGTTAAATGATGACATATTAACTTTCTCTTTACCATAAATTAACAAATTAACCTATACATGAATCAAAAAAACTATACAAGATGTAAAGTGACAAGTGTTAAATTATGTGAAATCAAATTGAAATCCAAATATTAAAAGGCCAAAACCTAAAATAAAGAAATTGCATAAAAGTATAATAAAACATATAGTTCCATTCAAAATTTCTTCTTTCTCAATTCCCTACTTATCTATATTTAATCCTAAGGAAAGCTAAAATAGTTTACAACAATTCAGAAATCATATGCATTGTCATCACTGAGAGGGTCTTGTGGGCTCCGAAAATTCGGCCCCGGCCTTCCCACCGCTTTTCTTTTTATTCAGCGAGGAAGTTTTAACTGAATAAGTTCCGAGGTAAATTTTGGAAGGCAGATGGGTTTGTAGATAAGACACTACCCAGAGATTTCGCCCTCGTTTTGTGAGGACTTTATGATTTGAGTTATGGTTTCCTATAGGCGCAAGTCCCTATAGTTAATTACCCCTCCTAATCACGAGAGAGAACTTTCGATTAAGTCTAGTCGTCAATCAGATACGTAAAGAATACGTGTTATCTGGCATATAGTAGCAACATAGGTTTAGAATTTGAAAATTGGGTTTGAATTTGGGCATTTGAAAAGGTTTGATATTTAAAATAGAAATTGCACCATCTTGCACTTAAAGCGGATGGTGGGGGAATGGATGATAAACCCGATCAAGATCTCATGATTCTGTCGTCCCGGGCCTTCATGGTCCCTGATCTACTTAGTCAGAGGAGGTAGTCGACCCAACCTGACAGAAGGATCCTTGTCGGCAGCTATGGGTTGCTTCGTCCAAGGGAACCCTGTAGACTTGGGATCAGTGTTTGTCTAAGGGGACAAACTTAAATCCACCTTAGCTAACAGAGGGCTTTGTGCCCTATCAATCATATCATATTGATTCATATCTCAAGGATTTGATGCCAATAAGGAGCGCATTGGCTTTGGCCATAACCGGTATTGCATGGTGCCACTTGGCGGCAAAACCACTCAGTTCAGAGGGCCCCGGGTCATAATCGTTTACCTGCAGTGCCTTTTGGCGGCGAAACTGCCGGTTAGAGGACAAGTACCACGTCGTTACTGGCAGGAGATTATTTGAGAATAGATCCTAGTGATATTTTCGACTAGGCATTTAGTTCTTTTGTGAGCTGAAGTAAATTTTGATTTGTCCACCCCGGCAGACTTTTGCGGAGGGAGGATGGATTTTACTTTGATTGTTGATGGATTAATTTCAATTTTAAATATTTGAATTTTGGGATTTTGTGGGTTTTGGACTTTATGGCGTTTTTGTGGATATTTGAGTACAATTTGGATGGCTTCTAAAAGTGTTTGTGAACCCCTCCGGTTGATATCTGCAGTCAACACGGCCATCATTAGGGTGTTTGGGGCACTTCCATTTTCTAGATCGAACCTTGTCGACTCTGTCTACTAGTAGATAGAGGATCAGGTTTCATGGGTTTTATGCATTTATTAGTGAATTCTCTTAATTATAGGCCTTGAAGGCCTAATATGAATGTATTAAAACAAATACATCGGTCGCCACAATCGTGTATTTGTCAATGTTTAAAATTGCGTAATCGGGTATTGAGGCGTTTTTCGTTCGTGAGGCGAGGCGTAAGCCTCAAAATTAAAAAATTGCGTAAACATAAAATAATAAATTTTGTATATACTAATGAGTAAATAATATATAAAACATAAAAATGTACAAGATATGAAGTGAAATCAAAATATCCCAATAATAAGACAACATGAAATATAGTCCAACTCAAACTCCATCCTTCCAAAATCACAATATTCTTTTCATTAACATATAATTCCAAAAATAAATAGCAATGACATATCACATAAGAACTCATAAGTCATTAGCACTGTCATCACCATGTTTCAAAATGTGCAATTAGGTATTGAGGCATTTTTTTTTTAAGGCTAGGTGTAAGCCTCAAGGCATTTTGAGGCGTGAGCCTTATAATAAAAAAATTGTGTTAAGTGCAAATAAATGTTAAAAGTAAATTTTTATATAATACTCAAATAATATGTTAAAAAACGGCGGCGGGTTAGAGGTTAAGGAAGTTGTTGCGACTAGGGGGTACACGAAGTCTGATTTGTTTGCGACTTTACTTCAGGATTTCTTTAAGTTTTAATATATATCGGATGAGGCATAAGCCTCACGCCAGTGAGGTGAGGCACGCCTTAAGGCGGGCCTCAACCAAGTTAAGGCGCAAGCCTCATAAAAAAACTTCAGGCGTAGGCCTCAAGGCGCTTTTCACTGGAATTGCGCAAAGGCGAGCCTCATATTGCACAATTTTAAACCATGGTATTTGTTTGATGGTTCGAACCCTGTCGACTCCTATTGATCCGCATAGGAGGATCGGGTTCGAATCTGAATTCACTTGTTGACCCGCACAGCATCCCTAGACGTCGCGTGTGTACCAATAACACGCTCGTCAGGGCCCTTGCGGGTGTTTGGGGGCATTTTATAATTATACCCTGTCTAATCCTTTTATCTGCTTAAGAGGATCGGGTTCAAATTTAGTAACCCGCGCAGCATCCCTAGACGTCACGTGTGTACCAATAACACGCTCGTCGGGGCCCATCCAGGTTCTATGATTGTTTTTACTCCTTTTAATATTCCTATGTGTATACAAACTATGGTGCATTTGTGCGGAGGTATTTTGAACACTTAACGGATCTTCTATGACAGCTTTTAGAGATTTGTAGTCACCTGTATTTGTTATGCATCCTTTGCTCTTATTGGTAGAGGACTAATGTATTTGTTGTTGCCTTGTTACAAGTATAAATATCTAAGTGCTTGTCGTAGGCTCCTTGTACCCTTCTTGCAGATGACATGTTATGTGTATGGTAGAATTTCTTCCACTGCTCGAAGACACTTGCATTCAGTTTGTATTATTCGCCTTTACTTACAGAAGACCGGTGTATTCAGTTGTATGTATGCATATAGTTGGTCGTAGGGAGGATCCGACATTCACTGCATACTGCTCGTTGTATGTTGACTTTCAACATACATAAGTAACTGCATCATTCATTTGTGATCTCCCTACTATCATTGCTTGAATATTGACATAGCATTTACCGTTCACAGCTTCATAGGTTCTTTCGCTATTTGTTAATCTCTGTCGTTGCTCGGAGGAATTTGGCATATTATCTTACAAATATATATTTGAAGACAAGTTCTCTGTTGTCTTTGAAAGCAATAAGGAGGCAACACGTTTGTTTGTATGATTAGCATATGCATCAATCATCCTCACCATTATATGGACTGTATAATATTCATTTGGATGTATATCATTATCGCTCATGCATACTCACATATATTCCATAGTTGTTTGTAAGGGAATGTCATTTTCCTTTACTAGTTAGTTAACATTGATCGTAGAGACATTGCAATGTTGACTACATCTCCTTGCATCTCCTTTAGTACTTGTAGGGACTGCTCCACATGTTTGCAAGACAGTGGATGTCGGTCAAAGGTGCTTCTACACGACTTGTGTGGATCTTGTATAACTGCTATCATATTCTAAGGATCATGAAATCCTTCATTACTTATGGGCAACTTGTGAGTGAAATATTTCACATATGAGTTATAATATTCATTGAAGTATTCTTTGTATCTATTTGTGATTTAGATTACACTTCCTTATCAACCAATGATAGCATTCAGATTGTTGTTGCTCATTCAATGCTCAAGCTATCTTCTTCAATTTATTATCCTTTGTGTGTAATAAGTTCCATGTGATTTTGTAAGGTTCAAGACCAAGTTCAAATTGAGTTCATGTCATGTCTTCTTTGTAACCAAATTAAGCTCAAGTATTGCATGATTGTTCAAATCAAGTTCTAATTCATGTCCTTTGTAGTCAATTTTGCACGTACAAGTTTGAGTCCTTTATCAATTGTGCAAGTCATTTGAGTTTCAATGTTCAATATCAAGTCCACTGTGGTACTTGTAGAGTTCAAGTTCATTTTGAGATCACTTGCTGTTACATTGTGCTACTTGCAAGTTCAAGGTTGATTTAAGTCTTTTATGGTTCAAGACAAATCTTTGCCCAAGTTCAAATGTTCAAGTGTAGGTACAAGTCATATGTCCCCTGTTGTCCTTGCAAGTGCAATTTCATATCAAAATTGTTCAAATTATGATTTGAGTTGGAGTTCACTTAAGTTATTCAATCAAGCTCCAATTTTTGTCCAAGTCCTCAGTTTCAGTGAAAATTTTGGCAACCTCCCGGCATCTCCCCTGTTTAGGGGAAAAACCAAGAGGCAACCTTCCCCTCGACACTATGTGAGCGCTTCAGGTAGGTGTCAAAAATAACACCGCGGTCGCATATATTTTTTTTTTATCCCCGCCCGCTACGTGAGCGTTTAAGGGTTTTTTTTAGGTTCATTTATTATTAAAAAAAAAAAGAAAACACATGTTAGAAATAAGCACAGATTTCCCCTCTCTGCACTACGTGAGCGTTCGGGGATACTTATAAAAAAATAAAGAAATACACGTTTTTTTTATCCCCTTCGCCGCAAGCGCCGCACCGGTTTCCCTCCCTATAACGCTACTTGAGCACGTAGGGGGTTTGTCGGCTCGTTGCTAGCATTGAAGAGGTATTCTTAAATCGCAGCAAGCGTCGCGCCGGTTTACCTCCCTACAACGCTACGTGAGCGCGTAGGGGGATAGCCGGCCCGTTGCAAGCCACGAGAAAAAAATCTCTTTCTTCTTTTTAGATTAATTATAATTAAAAATAAATAATTATTATTAATGATAATTAATTATCATTAATTATAATTAATAAAGATTAATTATAATTAATACCTATATAATTATAATTAATTATATAATATATATATAATTATAATTAATGATTAGAATAATTAATAATATAATTAATATATTAATTAATAATTAATTATTAATTAATTATAATTAATAATTTAATTATAATTAATAATATAATATTAACTATATTAATAATAATTATAATTAATATAATTAATTATATTTAAAAATAATAATATATAATATATAATAATTAATAATTATAATTAATATTAATAATAATAATATTAATTAATTATATAATAATAATAATAATAATATATCATAATATTTATATTAATACTAATAGATTATATATTATTATTATACTATTACTATTTGTATCATTAATTCAATAATGATAATAATAATAATATTGTAATAATAATATAATACTAATTAGTATTATACTAATATTAGTTAGCACTAATATTAATCAAGAGAGGGGTTAACCTCTAGCCGACAAGGAGAAAAGGGGCTCAGGATGGAGCTTGCGGCCAAGGCAGAGAGTGAGGAATCGGAGGAGGCAACGTGAGGAGGCGTCGGCACAGGGAGAGGAATCGGCTAGGTAAGGATGCTCACTCTCTCTCTCTCTCTCTCTCTCTCTCTCTCTCTCTCTCTCTCTCTCTCTCTCTCTCTCTCTCTCTCTCTCTCTCTCTCTCTCTGACAGAGAAGCAAAGGGAGTCGGAAGCCGTGAGGAGTTGGATCGGAAAGTGGCGACAGGGGCTCTGTGTATGGAGGAGAGGTTTTGGGATTCAGGAGCAGAGAGTGGAAGAGGGGGTCAGCGGGAGTTTCACATGGGAGGAGAAGAGGAACCGAGACCTTCAGTTGGTTCGGTATTTAACGACGCAAAAGTGTCTAGGTGGCACGCGATTCGGGCGGCTTTTCCGGGAAGAGACGCAAGGAGCGGCGTTGGCGCGGAACAGTGTATTGTAGCATAATTTCTGGCTGAATTCATGGGATCTCGACAGGTACGAGGTGAACTACTTTTCTTTTCTTTTTTTTTTTTTTGTTCTTTATCTAGAGGTTAACAGGTCTTTATTTGAGTCAGCATCATAACAAATTAATCTCTCCCATCTCATCATGTGGAATCCAATATCTCACAATCTGCTTCTACTTCATTTATTTCAATCATCTTTCTTTTTCATAAATGCTTGTCATCTAGGTAAAGACAAGAGTGATACTCCAAAATTTTTAGAAGAGATGATGGTATGCTGATTTCAAGATTGGGAGACATTGGACTCCCCGGCAGCGGCAACAATGAAGGTTGTGGTCTAGAGGTCGAGGCAGTTGAGAGGAAGTTTTTGTAACTCGGGGTTGCATAAAGGTGTGATTTTTTAGGGTCTTTAGTTTAAGATTTGGTAAGTTTCAATAAATAGATAAATAGGGTGAGATGTACGCCTCATGCCAACGAGTCAAGGCATGCCTCAAGAAGGGCCTCATCCAAGCTAAGGCGCAAACATCATCAAAAAAGCTTAAATGTTATGCCTCAAGACACTTTTTACCAGAATTGTGCTGAGGCCAGCCTCATATTGCACAATTTTAAACAATGGTTTCAACACGACAGGAAATCCTATTATGTGCTTTTCTCGTGCAGGTGTTGAAAACCTATGCATGTTTTTAAGGACAAAATGCAAGCAACAAATGTATTGTTTTAAATGCACAACCAGAATTTAAATGATAATAATCACAAGCGGACATGCAACACATACATGCAAGTAGATAAAAACTAAATTTTAAACTTATAATAAAATACTGCATGTATGCTAATGATGAAAAACTCATACAAATAATTGAACCTAAATGAATTTTAAATTAGAATGCCTGTATGTGCTTTGATAAATGCGATAGTGCCTAAATCAGAAGAAAAAAAAATGTTGCACACACTAACAAAAATAAAAGAAAATAAACTCAAATTTCCCCGCTAAGAGAAACATGCAAATATTTTGAAAGGCCTAAGAAAATTAAACTCCTTTTAAACTTTAAACTGAAATATGACATATATGCATGTTCTCGAGTGAGTCGCTCTACCTATAGCACACGATCATAAACCTCATAATTCGATTCCAATCCCCCACATCCCAAAGATGGAAGTTGACAAAATTTAAGCCCCAATATAAGTATTCACAGAAAAAATTTTATTATAATCAAGATTAAATGGTGATTTCAAATTATTCTCTCACGTTCTAATTCAATAACTTTTTATCAAACATCAAATACTCAAATGCAAATATCATTTAATATTTTGTTTTAAATTTGCATAAAATCTCCACTGACTTTTAAAAGAGATTTTATTTTAAAATGCAACCACATAATGGTATACCTATATTATGGAGTCACGTGTTAAATATTGATGAGGACATCCGACCGTGAAAAGTTTATCAGAGGAAGGGTTGGAGATCTACGGCTAGGATCGGATTGCTCTATTTCTGAGCAATTATTTGTAATTGATTTATTATGTGTAATTTTTTATTTTACCCTCACTTAAAAGAGTAGGTTTATGTGACCCCAGCAGGCACTTTTGTCACCTGATGTTTTATTGTATTTTGTCTAATTATAGGCCTCACCTCCCCCTTGGGAAATGATGATGATTATGCTTGTTAATGGTGAATGGCGCACCATGGCGGAAAGGTCCCATTGGAGCCATGGCGCATAGCGCACAGCGCGGCACGCGCCATTTTGAATATGGCGCAAATTATACAAGAATTATAAAATATCTATAAACTGAAAGACAAATAATCATAATAACAAGCAAATAATGACAAAACAAATAAATAACAATCCAAGCAATTTACTCGAGTAATCACTCAAACAAATTTTTTTTAATCACCCAAGCAATTTATTTAATTAGATAACCCTGTTATACTTTGTAGAATGTTTGTCAATCCTAACATATCCTTCTACATTCTAAAAACTATCTACTAGTTAACTAACATGATAAGAAAATTATCAAGTCCAATCAAGATATCACTTTAGTCACAATCATATCAAGTCCATTACTAAAAAAAGTCACTTTGACATTCTTGTTCTCCATCAAATGCATGCCTACATACAATAAATTCCAATGAGATTATCCTTCAACCTATCTCTCTAACAATTTCAAGTCCAATAAGTAGTCAATCTTCATACAACTCAAATATATTTAAATTAAAGAAAATAGCATTATGAAGATAAAAATATGCAATCTAATATTTATCTTAGCACTTTTAATATATTTAAAAAATTAGAAAATATATTATCTTAAAAATAAATAAAAAATTTATAATTACATTAAAAAAATTTAAAACAATTGTGCACGCTATTTTGCACCGTGCACCATGGCACGCATGTGGCGCAAATAGCACGCGACACTATGAATGTCTGGCCGTGCCATACGCATGGCGCCATAGGTGCGCCGCGCAATGCCGTGCGTCATGGCGCGCGCTATTTTGCGACATTGACATCTATGATGAATGAAAATTTCTCCACTTTATATTTTAGTGCGTTTGAGAGTTTTGTAAGAGCACATGTGAAGTCCTTAAGTGAGGGCAAAGCAAAACCCGTCAGCTGTAGTAAGCGTTTAGGCTCACAATTTATCAAAGCCTCCATTCCCATCAAGCTCGGCATCCTCACATCCAAGCCAAGCCGAATCATCACCCATAAATCTCCTTGGCCAATCAACCATAACCTCTTCCTCTCTTCTTCCTCCATACCTCCGCCTTCCCCCACCTCTGCTCATGGCCGAAACTTTCATGACTTCTTCTCCCCCCTTTTTATTCTCAAAATTGATCCTCCAACATTTCCTAAATAAACCTAGCACTAGTCTGGGAAATGTGAATTATCCTTGAGCCTTCAATCTCTTTTCTAAATTATTAGATTATTTTTGAAAAGGTATCCCCACCAATAAATCTAAAATTTAAATGAAGAATCCTCATTAACTCTCCTTCATATATTAGCCTAGCTTAATTTGTGAAAATTTGAATTCTCCATGAGCCTTCAATCCCTTTCCTAAATTGTTGGATTAATTTGGAAAGGTATCCCCATCAATAAATCTGAAATTTAAATGAAGAATCCTCATTAATTATTCTTCCTAAATTAGCCTAGCTTAATTTGTGGAAATCTGAATTCAAAATTTGATTTCTCCTTGAGCCTTGAATTCCTTTCCTAAATTGTTGGATAATTTTGGGAAGGTACGATTCATAAATCTTAAATTTAACTGAAGAATCCTCATTAATTCTCCTCCTAAATTAGCCTAGCTTGATTTTGGAAACCAGAATTCAAATTTGAATTCTCCTAAAAGCTTTGAATTCCTTTCCTAAATTATTGGGCTATATTTGGAAGGATTACCCCATCCGCAAATCTGATTATTGAATGGAAATCTGAATTAAATAATATTTTCTTAGCCAATATACTAAAATTGGCAACCCAATTAAAGCCCCAAATCATCCCAAATTAATTGATTGGGCCGACCCCCTCCCCGAATTGAGCCTTGACATAATTATAGAAATCTTCTAGACATAAATCTTGTACCCAAGTTTCTGCTATTTGTTGTCCCGCTGTTTCGGATGCCATCTAATGATGATCGCTGCTATTTTTCTACTATCAATTGCTTGTTATTTCTCTACCAAGCCATCCCAAGTTTGCTAACTACTAGTGTTACACGAATTCAACCATTTTTCAAGTCTAGTACCCGTTGTTCCTGATTTCGGTAACCACATAGCTGTTGTCCAAATTTCTAGGTACGACAGAATGTTGTGCAAGCGTGTGAAAGGGATTGTAGTGTTGTCCTTCCCACCGGACAGCTCAAAGTCTTCGTTGTGGCTTAGTATATTTGTATTTGTAGGCAAACTCTTCCCCCTTGCACCTCTTAACCCCTCCTCAATCGTGATATCGTCTTATTGTGAAAATTTATCAGCGTAGCCCATACCAAGAGTGTCGTGTGAGTGGGTCTTTGTAGTGACTAATATATTTGTTAATTTGGGGATTGTTTCTGAAACATCATGCGAGCATGATATTAGCTTATTTGATTATCTATTGGTCCTCCTATTATGATATAGAACCAAATGCATGAGTAATAATGTAATGCTAAAAATACACGCCTCTTCATTAGAGCAATAATAATTATATTTACTTTTAGCGATTAAACAAATATTAAAACAACAAGGAGATATTTTAAGCTAAGACCATATAATAAGATAAAAGTTAGAATCAGGAATAATCAGTTCCAATCACTACTAGCATTGCATGGACGAGTTCAAAGTAAATTCCTATGTTAACATATAGATTAAGCCCTATTGGATCCACTCACTCACACTCTTGATGTAGGCTAAACGGAGATATGTTGCACAACCTTTATGATGCCACAAATTAAAGAGAAGACTTAGAAAAGCAAAGAATTGGAGGAGAAATTCACCTTTATCAGGATTTGGAAATGATGTGCCACTGAGCGGGAGAGATTTGTTGTCGATGGCGGCGGCAAGAGAGAAGATAATCCTTTCGACGTAGTCCTCAATGGTACGGTCGACTTCCAAGTTGATGTCGAAGAATGGAGATTTGAGGATGTCCACTTGCCCTTGATCGTCGTAGACAAATCCGTTATCATGTTCAGAATCTGCCATACACCGGAGAAAGGAAGTAAAACATGAAACTTCAGTTATTTTGGAAGTGCGGTAGGGAAGACGCCAATTAGTAAACCTGAAATTAACTTCAGAAAATTGAAAAATCTGAAATTAATCCGGAGGAATAGTTGGGAGGGAAATTAATTTGAAAGAGCAAAGAGGAAGGGGGTGTGGCGGCTAAGGAGAAGGGGAGGGGGTATTTCCCAAAATCTGAAATTTAATTTAAGATTTGATTAAGAGGGGATTGGGGTTTGAATTTTGAATTTCAAATACGAGGGAAAGGAAAGGTGTGCTCCTTTGATGAGGGAGTTGATTAGGGCTCCAAAGGGGGAAGGGAATTAATGTAGGAGAGAGAGAGAGAGAGAGGAAGGAGGGGGCCGACGGCATGCTTGGGGCAAGAAGAGGCTTTAGGTGGGGATTTAAAACTTGCCTTCTTAGAACCTTAAGTTAGAAAAGATTGTTTCAAATCAAATCCTATTTAAATTCAAATATATTTGATTTAAGTAACTTTCCTAAAATAAACATAGTATATTAGGAAAGAAATTTCAAATTTCGAATGAAAGGAATAAGCTTTAATACTTTCCTAATGTAATTTGCACCCAATATGAAAAGCAATAATGTAATAATTTGAAATTTTGAGGCAAAAGGATAAGAGTTGTGGCCGGCCGCTAAGGTAGGGTTAGTGTTGGGATTGGGGTTAGATGTGTGGACTGACGGCTATGGGGAGCGGCAAGGCCTTTGTTGCCAACAGCTAGGAGGAGGGGTAGGGTTTTGGATGGTGGCCAGCGGCTATGGTGGAAGAGGAG
>CM028346.1:8117218-8307107 GCA_016618105.1 Dendrobium huoshanense
AAATTCTATAGAAAGAGAAGCATAATATTAAGTTAAATGTTGCAGAGATGATGATGTTAAGGTAGATGAGTGACTTTACTCTCAAAGACATGATACAAAAATGTAGAATATATGAAACAAAGAGTAAATTATTTCCCACTAAGGCTTGGTATTGTGTGACTTTACTCCTAGAGACATGATACGAAATGAGCCATATACGTGAAAAAGTTGGAATAGCTCCAGTGGAAGATAATATTAGAGAGTTTCCTTAGATGGTTTGGTAACTTAAGTTAAAAACACTAGCCTTCCGATGACCCGATTAGGAAATTAGATATATAAGATTTGACTTATGTTAAGAAAGGTACATGTAGAACTAAAAAGACTTGGTTAGAAAATATTAGGAATGATATTTTTTATTAGATTTAAATGAGAATTGGACTCTTAATAGGACACAATAGAGAAAAAAGTTTCATATAGCCGACTCCACATTGTGGGATAAAGGCTTGATGTTATTGTTGTTGTTTGAAACTTTTATAGAAAATTATGATTTATTGGGCACATAAATGTAGTTCTTTGCAAATTCTTTTGTTTGGTTTTTCTGGTGCAGTCTAGATCTTTATGAACAAAATATGATTAACAACTATTGTTGTGAACACTAATTCTGGCAACTTTTCTTCTTTTAATTGACATTTCTATTGACATTTTGTCTTCTTTATCATGTCTGTACATCAATTTTGGCCGTTTTGGAATCTCAAAATATTTTGTAGCTGGCTCAGGATCCATATATTTTATTCAGGCAAGTTAGTGCAACAAAGGAGGGCTTAGCTTAATAATGTTGTACCGAATTTAAGTTGTTCATATCATATATTCCACGTTCATGTTGAATTGAACCAATAATATTTATTTGACTCTACTGCCAATAGTTTAATCACTTTTTAACTTTACTTCTTATTGTTCCTACTAACTATAGTTCTCAATTAAAAATCATTTTATGTTTTACTTTATCAATAATGCAATGACAAATTTTCTTTAAATGTTAAAATATGAGAGAAGAAGACTTCTTATATTTTATTTTAATGGGTAGAATAGACACACAATTTATAGGTGAAACATAAACAAAAAGAAGGAAAAAATAGAATGTTAATTAACCTAATCAATTATAAGGAAATCAACATTTATTTAATAAATATATAATATATCAAATATACAATAAACCTAATGGTTGGTATCGTATATGGAAGGTAGAAGGGTGCAGGTTGCTAAGCTGGTGGATGCATATAAAAGGCAGGGAGGGTGCAAATTGGTGAGCTATAAGACTACATACAAAAGTTAAGAGGGTGCAGATTGACCAAAACCTCTACATCTTAGAGAATATTCATACAAGTGCAATCCAGTTTGGAATAGGGTTTAAGTCCCTAAACCTAACCATAAATGGAAATACAATCTTCAACCTAACTGTTGAAGGAGAAAAGAATGCTCTTGTAGTCGATTCAGCAGTAGAGGTAGGGACTGACATTCATCCCATTCTTGAATTAGAGGCAGGGGTTGCCCCTATTCCTACTATACCCGCTACTAAGGAGGGCAAGGAACAAAAACCTACAGTTGGATCTAAAGTGAAACCAATTTTAAGAAAGGATCATCTAGCACCGAAGCACTCTTTGGCAGTAAGAATGCAAGAAAGAACTACTTGAGGATGTTGAGGATATAGATCACCAAGTTAAGAAAGATGACTAAGCAGAAGGCCTTAACTAAATTGAACCTAAGGCTATCAAGGAGCTGCAAATTCTTGCCTCTTCTCCACTCCTGAAAGGGAGTCATTTTTTACCCTTTTTCAGCTATTATAAGGGAGTAGAGAGTTGTTGCAGATCTATTTTTATGGTTTATGATTTTGATGATAGTAAATACTCTTATTTCTCTATAACTGTCTTATCTACTAACATTTCAGATCCACAAGATCAGACTGTAATTTGGAACCAGTTCAAGATTGGGTAGACTAGGTCTGAATCAGTTTGTAACCTTTTTCCCTTCTTGAGTCTATTATAATTGATGTGGCTCCTGATGCTATGTAACTTTGCACACGCACACCTTGGAATATTTTTTAACTGTTCCCTAGAGTTTACTATTTTTGGTAACATCGTCCGGGATGATCAGTTCAAAAGAAAAAAAACCCTAATTAGGGCGTACTCATTAAGGCATCCATCATTAGGCTGATCGGCCTGGATGATACTTGTATCACCAAGGACGATAAGCTAAAAAAAATTAAAAATCAGTCTTCATGATCAATTTAGGTATTCTTTATTTTAGGACATTGGCCAGAATGATATCCACATCATCCTGGACGATCTAACTCAGTTATGCCTAAATTAATTTGGTATCTTTAGAAAGCATTAAAGTTGATTGATTCGATCACATTGTTTGGGACAATCGCAAGATTGGCTGGGACGATGTCAGCTTCATTTCAGGGTGATGATCAGGACGATTGTACTCAGTTTTAAACTAATCGGCCAGGATGATAATGCATCGGCCCGGATGATGTAACCAATTTTCTTCTAATCGTCCCAAATTGTCCGGGGCTGTTTGAGCTTAATTTGTACTGATCGGCCAGGATGATATTTTTATCGGCCTGGATGATAAAGTTGGTAAGTTTCATTAATGAGCTCATTTTGAGATCTTCTATTTAAGCTTTGACAAGATACTTGGTAAGTGTCTTTGGCAGCCATTGCAGCTTTGTTTTTTTGGGGGAAACTTGAAGAGAGAGCTTGAAAGGGAGTGAGGAATGGGTGGAGTTTGAGAGTGGGAGAAGATCCTTGGAGGAGGTTCAAGGGAGTGTGGAGGAAATTTCCACACAGTGTCTCTGCTAGCTTTCACATTAGTACCGATGGATTCAAGGCTTGTCTTGAGGGAAGTTCACCAAAGAAGAAGAACTCTTTGGTATTAAAGGACCCGGCTACTCCATCGCACCGTGGAAGGTGGAAGTGATTTTGTTAGGGCTTCTCCGCCTAGCTCTTGGGGGCAAAAGGAGAAACACTTAGTTTAGTGCAGTACTCGGAGGGTGCCACCGAGGAGTGGACGTAGGTCAAGGTTTGACCGAACCACTATAAATCTGGTGTGTTCTTTCTTATTATTGCTTCCACATTAGTTTCTTTTGCACTTTAATTTTTATGGTGATTTTGGTTTGAGATTTGTTTTAAAGATATTTAAAATACCAATTTACCTCTCTCTTTATTAGCCTTGAGCTAGTTCAAAAGGGGCCTAACATCACTATCAAACTTTCAAGTGGTATTAGAGTGGGATTCATAAAAACTAAGTTTGAAAACTTTTTGAATTTTGATTCATAGCTAATTTTGGTAATCTTTATATTGCAGAAGATTATTCAATCACCAGACCACCTTTATTTGAAAATATTACTTTTGACTTTTTAAAAATTCGCATGACTACTTTCTTGCAATCAATTGATTTTCATATGTGGCATATGATTTTAACTGGTTATTCATTACCGTCACGTGTTATAGATGGACTTAAAACTAATATTCCTTTTAATCAATGGAATAGGGAAGAACAAATCAATGCTCAATTGAATGCAAAATATTTAAATTGTTTTTTATATGCTTTAAATTCTGAATATTTTATGTTAGTATCCACGTGCACTACTGGTAAGGAAATTTTGGATAAACTACACCATATACGAAGGCACTAGTGAAATTAAGCAATCCAAGTTGAATATTTTTAATGCATGATTATGAACTATTTTGCATGAAACCTTATGAAATAATCTTAGACATGTATAATAGGTTTATTCAAATTGTGACATCATTGCATGCTTAAGGAAAAGAACTTTCAAACTTTGAAAAAGTAAATAAAATTCTTCTTTGTCTACTGGATAAGTTTGATGCTAAAGTTGTTGCTATTTGTGAATTAAAAGATTTGAATAAATATTCTATTGATAATTTGACTGTTCACTAATTGCCTACGAGCAAAGTTTGTGTCAAAGACTTTTGGATGCAGGTGAAACGATTGTGCTAAAAGCTGAAGATACAGAAAGTGATAGCTTAGTTGGTGATGAAAGAAATAACTGGTAGAGCAAACTAAAAAACTCACCAAAGCATAAGCATAAACAAAAGTGGAATAAAGGTAAAAATAGTAAGAATGTTAATATTTATTCTGATGTTGTTTGCTTTGGATGTAGGAAGCCTGGACATATGAAAAATCTGTGCCCTAATTTAAGAAATCTTCCTACAAAAAGAATAAGGTAAAGCAAAGCAAATTATAAACTAGGGAAATAATGAAAAGCAAAAATTTCTTGGGCATATCTTGCTTCTGAATCATCTGATCAGGAGCAAAATGATGTTTAAATTATTTTTTTTTTTTGTATTTTTTATGTTTGCATGTTTTATTTGTTTTGTTTTTGTGATTTTCTTTTTTTAGTTATTTATTGTTTCATCTTTAATTTTCTTTTTATATTTTTTTTATCAACACACACATTAACTTTTCTAAAAATGAAAAACCTACCTCATACTTTTTTTTGAATTCTTATGAAAATTATGTTTTATTTCTCTAAAAATAGTCAAAGGAAAGAAACTCGTGATTTAAAATCTTTTTCCTAAAAGAGGTTATTTTACTTTTGATTTAAAATCTTTTTCATATTTTAAATTGGTTTTTTTGAAACTAAATTTTTTATCTCCCTACATTTTATTTATCACATAGGAAACTTTTTGCAATTTGTTGAATCTAACTCATAATTTTCTTATTCAAAAAATTTTCTTTACAATTAGGATGGGTTTACTTTTATTGTTAAGATTTCACAAAAGGTAACAAATTCAAAAAGAAAAGGGCCAATGATGCCAAAAATAAAAGAGGCGCAAAGACGCCAAATTGAAAAATATATATATATACACAAAGTGTATCAAAAATCAAAAGATGCGCCGTGTGCCAACCAATTATCAAAAGGCATAAAATGAGCTCACAAAGTTTAATGCTTACCATTCTTGTACTTATTAAAGCTTAAGAAAACTCTTGATACTTTCAATACTTGAGATTGAAAATCATGATTCATGATTCAATAATTTGTGTATTAATCTTCTATTAGATATATCTTATGGAATGAGTTTTTGAAAAATGACTGTTTCTTTCTCTAATTTATTCCATGATTTAGATATTAAATTAAAAAGTTTTTTAGCTTTTAAAAGAACTTGAGTTTGGATTATCAAATTCAGAATTTCTAACCTTTTCTAGGCTATGCGTTGTCAATACAATTCTACTAAGCTTTTGAATAAAATAAAGAGGTAGCTTTCTCATTTTAAAAATATTTATTTTGTTCACTAGATCATGAATTTTTTTTCTTTTTTCTTTTTTTTTTCTTAATTGTTTATGCCTCTTCTCTTTTTAATAATGTTAAAGGGGGAGAACGTGCTGTTGAGATTATTGCGGATCTATTTTCATGGTTTATGATTTTGATAGTAGCAAACACTCTTATTTCTCTACGACTGCTTTATCTACTAATATTTCAGGTATACAAGATCAGACTGCAATTTTGAACCAGCTCAAGATTGGGTAGACTTGGTCTGAGTTAGTTTGTACCCTTTTTTCCTTTCTTAAGTCTATTGTAATTGATGTGGATCCTGATACTATATAACTTTGCACACACACACCTTAAAAGATTTTTTTACTGTTCTCTAGAGTTTACTATTTTTTTTAACATTGTTCGGGATGATATTTATATCGACAAGGACGATCGATTCAAAATAAAAAAACCTAATTAGGCCATCCTCATTAAGACAGTCGTCATTAAGTTGATCGACCTGGATGATACTTATATAGACCAGGACGATAAGCTAAAAATAGAAAGAATCAGCCACCATGATCAGTTTAGGTATTCTTTATTTTAGGACATCGACCAAGACAATATCCATATCGTCCTGGATGATCTAACTCAATTTGCCTAAATTAATCTAGTATCTTTGGAAAGTATTAAAGGCTGATTGATTCGATCACATCATCTGGGATAATTGCAAGATCAGACAGGATGATGTCGTGGATGATTGAAATCGGCCAGCTTCATTTCAGGGCGATGATCAACACGATTGTACTTAGTTTTAAACTAATCGGCCAGGATGATATTGCATCAGCCCAGACGATGTAACCATTTTTCTTCTGATCTTCACAAATCATCCCGGGCTATTTGAGATTAATTTTTACTGATTTTTCAGGACAATATTCCTATCAGCCTAGACGATAAAGTTGGCAAGTTGCATTAATGAGCTTGTTTTAAGATCTTTTATTTAAACTTTGACAAGATACTTAGTAAGTGTCTTTGACAGCCATTGTAGCTTCATTCTTTTGGGGAAAACTTGAAGAGATAGCTTGAAAGGGAGTGAGGAAAGGGTGGAGTTTGAGAGAGGGAGAAGATCCTTAGAGGAGATTTCAAGGGTTCCACACGGTTGCTCCGGCGATCTCGCTCCTTAGTACCGTTGGATTTAAGGCTTGTCTTCAGGGAAGTTCACCAAAGAAGAAGTTCTTTTTGGTGTCAAAGGATCCGGCTACTCCGCCACACCAGGTAAGGTGGAAGTGATTTTGTAAGGGCTTCTCTGCCTAGTTCTGGGGGCTAAAGGAGATACACTTAGTTTAGTGTAATACTCGGAGGGTGCCTTCGAGGAGTGGACGTAGGTTAAGGTTTGACCGAACCACTATAAATCTGGTGTGTTCTTTCTTATTATTACTTATGCATTAATTTCTTCCGCAATTTAATTTTTGTGGTGATTTTGGTTTGAGTTTTATTTTAAAGATATTTAAATACCAGTTCACCTCTCTCTTTATTAGCCTTTGGCCAGTTCATAAGGGGCCTACCATCCCTATCGAACTTTCAAGAGTCACCAGAATATCTAGTACTCTGCCATGCCCGGTGGATTACATTGCAAGAGGACTCCTAAGAAGAAGCAAAATCTAAAAGCTAGGATATTGAGAAACATCATCTATACTTGGGTTGCCCAAGAAGGCCATAATATGAAATAATACATGAGACACCTGAAGGGGGTGACCTTACATAAGCTTGAAAAAAGAAGTTCTAAAAAATGAAAATTTTAAGGCTAGAATTCTGACTCCTTAGCTAGTGTGGAGGGAAAAAAAGTTTGTTAAGCAGCCTGCCACATTAATTTTTGTGGATAGATATCACTGGGTACCTTGCCTCCCATCTGCAAAGATGGTGGAAATAGTCATAAACGAATCTAGCAAGGGTCACCCTCACAGTGGTAGACCACCATTTCCCCTTTAAGACTATCAAAGCTATCCCCTATGATAGACGAGTCTAAGGAGATAGTTGAAGATTTGACACTTTTGGAAGTTAAGGGAAGGAGGCCCATGATACCATAAGAGCCTTATGTACCAAAGAAGTTAAGTAGATTTTTGATAATTCATATCAGAAAAGTCATGTCCAATTTCCAGGTTATATCCCCCGACTTACAATTTAAGGTTCTAAGGATTTTATTATTTTTTATGTTAGAGTTCTCATTGTTCAAGCGCCTTCATAACTAGACAAGATTTATATCCCTCACCCTACTAAGGATGTCACCCTCACAACATTTGGCCTCAGGATAGTCAGAGGGGAGGGGATAGTTCCAGACATTGATGAAGAGATGCTAGACAATCTAGTATAGAAAAATTTTACTAAGGAAGATATTAAGGTTGAGAAGATCCTATTTAAATTCAAAGGAGATGAGTTTGATCAAGTGTTTGAATTCAAGGATTACCTACCAATCAATGCAAAAGAAATTGAGGGAAAACAGATCGATAAAGTGGTTCAAGATCTGGATTTGATGGAAGATATCTCTTTTAACATTTGTATGGTCAATACCAGATAATCAGCTAGAGATATTGAACCTTCTAAATGTCAATTTGGTTAAGAAGAGGATTCAACAACACTAGATTCAGACTCAAATGGCTCAGTTAGGTTAAATGATAATAATGAGTATGTCAAGAGACTGGAAAATAAATTTGAGTAGATGATGTTAAAAGAATAAAAAATATAGAATCAACTTATTAAAGCTCAACAATCTCAACGCGAGCAATTACAACCTATAGTTCATATAGTGGGTGAGCACAACAGGAAAGCATATTCAAACTCCAAGATTTCAGAGGTTATTTCCCTAGTGTCTCCAGCATACAGAGATATTTGCTAGATAATTAAGAACTAAGTAAGGGAGGCCCTGCCCAACTCTCAAGAGATTGTATCTATTCCAAATGGTATACCCTACCTTGAGGAATATGATCTATTCCCTTATCCAAAGGGTTTTTCCCACCTTCTTTCAAAGTGTTCAGTGGTTTAGAAAACCCAAACAACATCTAGCCTATTTTTGAGTGAGTTGTTGTACTATAGGAGGGTCAGATGCTCTACTCTTTCATTAATTTATGAGGAAATTTATTCGGTATTACTTTTGAGTGGTATACAGATTTATTGAATGGATTAGTAAAAACTATCATAGAGCTTGATTATCTATTCTTAAAGAGATTCTAAGGAGCTCAGCTGCGTGTAACCATTGGTGATCATGTCATAAAAAAAAAAACGGGCTAGTTTTCAGTTACGTACATCTTGAGGTGGGGAGTATGAACCCCAACTATAGGAGTAATGGGTAGTGGAGATTCTTCTAAAGATATCCACGGGTCTATAACCTTTTTTTTCTAATGGGGTTTACAAATAAAACATTTGAAAAACTTCTCAATAAAGTTAGTAATCTACATGAAAATGCTTTTGGACTGCCATTCCTAAAGGATTCTACTGAAGAAAAGGAAGGTAGCAAATTGTTGAATTCTTTTAAAAAGAGAATAAAAATAGTTTCAGCTATTGATAAAGGGAAGAAACCAGTTAATACTCAATCAAGTAATCCGCCAGTCCAATAAACTCAAAAATCTAAACCTTTTTAGGTAACGTCTCAACCTACCTTGGATCCTTTCCCGATTTCTTTTAAAGAGTGATTGGCTCTTCTATATCCGATTTAAGATGGAGCGAGGAAAATATTCAAAAAGTTTTTAAAGAAACTAGATTTTTTTTATTGGAAGCCAAGAAGACCATAAAGGTAAAAAAAGGATGACATCTAATGTTGTACCCTACCATTACATATTGGGCCACACAATCGAAGAACTGCATAGTCTTCAAAGACTTGCTCAACTAAAAGAATTTCATAAAGCTAATATATATTCAATAGGTGTTTCTTTTCGAGACAGATCATGGGGTCTGTCAAATCAATCTAATGTAAAAATTCTACTCTCTTTGTCCATTGAAGATGGTTGAGGAATATAACACTATCTCATGCATTTAAAAAGTTGATTAACAAATTCTTTCATCTTTTGTCAATAGTTATCGAATGACTGAGCCAAAGACCCGGCAGATCTAGGAGGTTGAACTTGAGGCTTCGTTCGTGAGAGGACGTTGGGATAGTTTCCTCTCTAGTAGTTGTTGAAACTTTTGTAATCAATAAAAATGAAAAAAGAGGGGTGCTAGAATTGCATTCAACTATCGAAAAATAAATCCTTCTCCTAAGTTTGATCTCACCATAGAATCAGATAATGACCATGAGGGTAACAAGTTAAAAATTCAAAGTGATGAGACTTAATTGAGTTTATATGAAAAGCTTTAAAGGCTAGTTGAACCTCTAACCTTAACCCCAATGTTTGCCAATAGCATCTCAGGGTTAGTAATAAAGGTTTCCCCTAAACCAGATGATGAAGTAAGGAAAGTCCAGAAGTTCTTTCCTTACTCCTCAAAGAATGAAGATGATGTAACCCTTGAGGAGACAGATTTCAACGAATTAATGGAATTACCTTTAAGCTACTGTACTGTTGGTGTCAAAACTCTTATCTCTAAAAGTTTTTCTTTGGGTCAATTGACTAAGGGTAAGCTAGATACCACGAAGATATCTGGAATTTAAAATTTAATATAAATTAGACAAGTGGTATCGGCTTTTGTACCAATAATTCATTTGACAATGATTAATTTTTCTTAATGATAACTAGCCATTCCTAAATTTGAGAATGTCCCTATGGAAGTCATTGATTCCCTCAATAAACTTTTTAGTGAGACATATAAGAATTCTGATAAATAGGAGGAAGTCTGACAACTATTAAGAAGAGATCTAATAGCGGTCGTCAAATAGTTAAAAGTTTGGTATTTGTCCGAAAGATATTCGGTGGAAGAAATGAACTGGCGAAAGTTGAGAAATGATTGGTGCTTGAGAAAAGATCTGTCAGTGGTCAACGAATGAGCAGAGGTCCGATGATGGTTAGGAAGAGATCTGTCGGCGGTCAAGAAACTGGTGGAAGTTTGGCTACAGTTGTGAAGAAATTTGGCACTAGTCGATGAATTAGTAGAAATTCAATAAAAAATAGGAAGAGATCTTACAGTGGTAGAAAAATTGATAGAAGTCTAACAATGATCGAGAGGAGACCCGGCAACAATCGATGAATTGGCAAAAATCTAATGATGGTCGAGAAGAGATTTGGTGGATATCGACGAACGAGCAAAAGTTTAGCAAAATCAAGAAGAGATCTGATGGAAGTTGACGAACAGGTGTAAATTTGATAACAGCCAGGAAGAGATTTGGAGGCAGTTAATAAAATGAGTGGTAGTCAGGAAATGGTTGGTGCTTGTGAAAAGATTGGATGATGGTAAAAGAACATGCATAAGTCTAGCAACAGTTGAGAAGAGATCCTACTGTGGCCAATGAACGAGTAAAAGTTGATGATGATCAGGTAGAGATTTGGCAGTGATCGATGAATTGTCAGAAGTTTGATGACAGCCCAAAAGAGATTTGGAGACTATCGATGAACGGGCAGAAGTTTGACAACTATCGGTGCTCGGGAAAGATTTGGTGGCGATCAACGAATGGGAAAAAGATGGTTGATAAGAGATTCAACGGTGTTTGATGATTGGGCGGAAGTCTGAGAACACTCAGTGATTGAGAAAAGACTCGATTGTAGTTGGCAACAAGCGTGCTCTCTAAGTTTGTTCCTTCATCTCATCCTCTTTTCTTCCTTTTTCCATTCACCTCATGTGAAGAATGGGGACTATTTAAATTTTTTATTGAATGGCATGGCTTGTAAATATGAAGAGAATCAAAGGTATGTTTAGAGTGTTCCATCGAACGACTCATATTGATGCCCTTCATTATGAAGTATTTACTTATTATTTAGATGACCTATATATGTAAGAATTGAGTGTAGTTGGGCTTGTCTCTCTGATATCGTCAAGTTCACAATAAGTTTATTGAAATAATAATGTGGATGGCCCCCATTTAAATTTTTGTAGCCTCAACCTCATATTTCCATTGAGATTTGTGCTTGATCATAATGATTTTTTTGAAGATTTATCAATCTTAAATATTGGTTCAGGTATAATTAGAAAGGTAAGAATTCAAATTGAAAACTTGAGATATTTCTCTTACTTTTCTATTAATTATATATATATATATATATATATATATATATATATATATATATATATATATAATGTTGGTCACAAAATATTAGATTACATATGGCAATACATTATTAAAAATTCATATTAATTATAACTACAACCATTAGCCCCAAAGCCAATGTAGTTGTTCTCCATATCATGCCCTACATTAAACGTGTGTTGCTATAGATTACCAATGATCATAGGGTCATTATCATAATTATTTGCAGTGAAGTGTAAGCACATTTGAGATGTTTTGTACTATGCATTCAAAGATCAACTCAATTGTCGACACATTCAGAGTCCAGTAGTAAGTATGGTCATAGCATGTGTCAAGTCCTTTCCATGATGGTGCCATCGGGTATTTTGTCATGTGTTTTCTAAAAGTGCTACGGAGGGGCAGAGCATGCAGTGGACGGAAATCTGTAATCACTGAGCTGGAGTCCCACATGGTTCTGGGGATGCCTAACACACTAGATGAAAGGGCGAGCTTTTCATGCCCAACATAAATAGAAATGAGATTTGTGAAGTAGAAGGATGGATATCGTATGCTTCTTAGCATCATTATATACTGCACACCAATAGCAAAGCTACCTAGTGTGAGATACCCATCTATGATGGGATTTGATGGTAGACAATATGAGAATACCTTGCCATACAATTGAGGTGCTTGGGAGATAATCAAAACTAACCCCCGACCGAGGCCGAACAACCCATCTACCATCCCGAAATTGCCTATGTTGACATGGTCGCATCCAAAGTGAAAGTTATGTACAACATCAGAGGAGAGTCTTAAGGAGTCTTTAACGAGGGATCCTTGAGTTACAGAACCGTCGGCATACTGTAACACATAGAGACAATCAAAGAACCACCACTAGATGCAACTATGTCTTTTGAGTTGGGAATATTAGTTGGAGAAGCAGAAGATGCTTCTAAAAGTGGAGGACTCATGTGGGTTATAAAATGGGTCTTTTTTGGTCTGACATAGATCGCAGGGCCTACATTGGATCCATGTGAGATCGCTACCAGTGTCAATCTCAACTAAGATGAACTCGGGAGGGGTGCCTAGGCTTATGATGAAGATAAAGGTGCTGTTACTAAGAGAGCTTCCTTCATTTGTTGGAACTCTTGCATCAAGAGGGTTGAAGTTGGAGGTGTTGGTGGCGGTTAGGCAACTTATGTAATCGCGCGGGATTGGTCCTATTAGAAGATCATATCATACTATTCCACAAGGGATAGATTATTTTTGTACCCCAAGGTTGAGTACAGGCCATATCGATGGACCTGCTTGAGCTTGGAAGGGCTCATGCCTGTCAAAATTGGTAAAGCTTGTTAATGTACATACTGATTGGAATTAGAAATTTGTGGTTGAGAAAGAATCTTTTGCTTTGCATTAGGTGTAAGTTTTTTATATTTATCAAATGAGCTTAGTTTCTACAAATTTATTACTAATTTGTTTAATTTACAAAAAAAAATTTCAAACGTTGTATTAAGAAATTCCTAGCATACCATTATGAGGCACGGAGCAGGAGCTGCTCGGTAGTAGTGACTCAACGTCGATGATATTATATTCTCAGGTAAGCCCACGTATTGATACTAGAGAAATCTTCTGTATTAGAAGAAGAAAGTAGAAGAGATTAAGAAGAGTATAATATGGGAGTAGAGAAGGAGAAGTCGCCATGAGAATAGAGCTTTGAATTTGCCTTTTGGAGAACTTGAAGAAATAAGCCAAGCATATGAGGCTTTATAGGCATGGTTTGTTGCGCAAAACACGGTTATTAGTAACCTCGTTTGGTTGTCCATTTTTAATGCTTATTCATTTTCAAAATGACAAAATAACAAAAGTTTATTGGTTTAGAAGAGTTGCTTTCCTAAAATAAAATCAACTTGCTATTTTGGGTGAATATGCCTTATTTTTCCTATTCTTGTATACCTCATTATTTAATATTTTTTCTAAAATTAGGAAGTACATAAGTGTTAATTGAACCGAATTAGGGCACGACCATCAGACTGCTAATTATGTATATCGATTATTTGTGATTGTATTTTAATTGTTCTTCAATAATAAAAGTTAATATAAATTTAAAAAAATGATTATCCAATAGAATAAAACTATTTATTTAATAATTTTACATTAGTCTCTAAAAATTCATATCACATTTTACGATGATATATATATATATATATATATATATATATATATATATATATATATATATATATATATATATATCTTACACATTGATTCAATACTTAATATTTTGATGGCTAAAATATTGCCCATAATTTAATGTGAAGTTTTAGAAATTCCAATACTTCCTTATAAGTTATTTATCTTTAATTGTTATTCTTAAAATTTTTTGATTGGATTAATATTTTTCTATTTTTTGCATGCCATCTACAAAAATGGTAAATTTAAATAAGAAGAATAGAGAAGAAATACAAAATTTTCTTAATTTTAGAAGCACAAGTTTTATTTTAAGAAAAATGTTGATAAGCCAAAGAAAATTTCAACTTTCTTTCAATATTCTTTTGTTATTTCTTTCAATATATACAAGATTAAGGCATGCGAAGTGTCAACTGTCTTTATTGTTGTAAAAAATAGAAGTGCTGTAAGATAATTGTAATTAGGGAATTTATTGAATATGTACACTGAGGCATGCAAAGCATTGTTCTTAAAGTAGATTTATGCTCCTCTCAGGTGCAAAGGAACACAACGATCTATCTTCTTGAATTCAATGAACTCTTCATGTTGATCTCCACTAATAACAATGGGAAATAGAAACAACGATTTATATATTTGCTTTGAATAGATGTCTGAGTGACTGATGAAAAAAAATTGTACAATCAATTATACCCAAGAAGGCATTATATAAACCAGAAATAGATGGCCGTTTTAATTACAAATGTTATGATAATTCATTTAAACACTTGCAAATCAGATCATAAAATATTAACAAGTATTTCTGTTATAATAATAGTTATTTCCATTACAATAGAAATAAGTATTTCCATTTCAACAATAATTATTTTCATTACAACAACAATAATTATTTTTGATACAACAATAATAATTATTTTAGTTACAACAATGATAATTATTTATGTTACAAATTTTCTTTTAAAAAATATTAAATATAACAATTCCTGACATTTCAAAAGAAAAGTAAAATGTAGAGTAAGAGAAAAAGATATAGTGCAGAAACATTGGTGTCATTTGGACTATGAACCAATATTTTAGGATAAGAAAATACTTCCATATAAAAACTAAGGGAAAATTATTATTTCTATGGACTTGATTCTTGAGCATAAGCATGATTATCCATCCACATTACATCAGTTAAATGATAGTTATTCATCGCAATTTGATGCTTTACAGCCATGCGTCTGAAACTGAGTTTCATGAGTGCTCTAGAGAATTGCTTATATTTTCATAAAAGGTGGCCAACCTTTACGCTCATATAGGTAAATTCATTAGTTGTGTATCACAGTAAGCACAATATGAATTCATTAGGAGTAAACTTCAACCTATATATCATTGTATATCATATTATTCAATAATATAGGAATTGACCATAATATTTATTTTGAATAATCTACCAAGTTGATTAATGACTTGTACTTCCCATATGAACCTATTTTATGAAATCTCCATAAAAAATAGGTTGGGTTACCATCAAAATCAACTTTTATTTATTTGGCAAAAGTCTCATTCCCCTCGATGTGTCCATCACTTGCTCCCTTCCAAATGGTTTTATCAAAGGATACGATAAGTTCATCTCTGACCTCACAAAATTTAGGGTATTGTCCCATCATTAAATAATTATTTACAATATTATATATTTGGGGAATATGTCTTCTTTTACCATTATATATTTTATTTTTAGCTTTAACTAGTGCTTCTTGGCAATCTCAAAATAAAGACACTGATGAGATAGGTCCCCCAAAAATTGAAATATTAGCTAAGAGATTTCTAAACCATTTTGTTTCTCCTCATGCTATTTTTAAAGCAATGAATTCTGATTCCATAATGGATTATGTTATACAAGTTTGTTTATAAGACTTCCAAGATATAGCTCCACCACCAAAAGTGAAAATACATCCACTAGTAGATGTTGTTTCATTAGAATCATAGATCCAGTTAGCATCACTATATACTTCAAGAATAGAAGGATAACCATAATAAAAGAGTCCTAAATTAGAAATTCCTTTTAAATATTTAAGTATTACAGCTAAAGAAGCCCAATGATTTTTATTAGGATAATGGCTATATCAACTAAGTCTATTTACACCATAAGCATTATCAGGCCAAGTATAGTTCATATGATACATAAGACTACATTTAATCTAAGCATACTCAGATTAAGATACACTTTTGCCTTTTTTTTTTTTTTTTTGAATATATACTAGCTTTATATGGTTTATTAACTGTGATGGAATCAAAATTTTTAAATCTCCTCAACATATTTTCTACAAAAATTCTTGGGAAATTATAAATTCATCAACACATTTTCTTATGTTTATTCCTAATATCACTTTTTCTTCTCCTAAATCCTTCATATCAAATTTAGAAGATAAAAAGATTTAGTTTTTATAATTTTAGTAAGATCATATCCTAAAATAAGTATATTATCTACATAAATATAATTAATTACTCCTAATTTTGGGCTATCTAATTTATAATAAATACAATTATTAACTTCATTAATCTTAAAGTCATTACATATTAATGTAGTATTAAGCTTTTAATGAAATAATTTAGGAGTTTATTTAGTCCATATAACGAATTAACTATCTTACAAACTTTCTTTTCATTTCCAAGTACTATGGAAGTTTTTTGTTGATCCATATATATTTTCTATTCCAAATTTTCAATTAAGAAGGTTGTTTTCACATCCATTTCATGAATTTGTAATTTTAATATAGAAGTTGAAGAAATAAGAGCACTAATAGAAAAAACTCTATCGAGAGAGTAAGTATAAAAATAATCCAAATATTTCTTTTGAGTATATTCCTTAGCCACTAACCTAGCTTTATATTTTTTAATTGATCCATCCCGCTTGAGTTTTTTTTTTTTTTTCTAAAGATCCATTTACATCCAATAGTTTTAGTTCTTGAAGGTAAACCCACTATTTGCCAAGTATGAGTTGGCATAACAGAATCTATTCCAACTTGAATGACCTCCTTCCAAAAATTAGCATCTAATAAAGACATTGCTTCAGAATAAGTTAAGGAATTATTATCTAGTATGAATGTGTAAAAGTCATCTCCAAAGTTTTTTTCCTTTCTCGTTCTTTTATTTCTATATTCTAAAATAAGTGTCACTATTATTTAGATTAGCTAAAATAGGTTTGTCTATAAATAATTTCAAAGAAAATGTATCCTAAAAAACTTAGTATTTTTAGATTCTATAATAATATTAGATTATATAACATCACTCTTAAGAATAATATATATATATATATATATATATATATATATATAACGTACTATTTTATGTATATCCTATAAAAAGACAATCATATATTCTTGAACCCAATTTTCTTTTCTTAGGATATGTTAGAAGAACCTTATAAAGACACCCCAGAATTTTAAATATTTTAAATTGGGTCTTTTATTCTCCCAAAATTCAAAGAGTATCTTTCTAGAGTTTTAAAACAAATTCTATTTTGTTAATGATATGCTGATAAGATAGCTTCATTCCTTATATAATTAAGAGCACTTGAACAAATAAGCATATCATTCATCATTTTTTTAGGTTTTATTTTTACATTCAGCTATATCTTTAGATTCCTGTGAATAAGCTGGAGTAACCTCATGAATAATACCATTAGCTTCATAAAAGGAACTAAGAATTATTATGTCATATTCATCTCCTATATCTGTTATAAGTCTCTTGATTTTTCTTTCTAGTTTATTTTTTACTTGAGCCTTATATTTCATGAATTTTGATTCGGTCTCATCTCTATTTCGAAGTAAATACTCCAAATCAATCTTATACTTAAGTCAATCCAAATCTCAATTCTATTTAAATTTCAATCAAGTCCAAACTTCAAACCTACCTAGACTTCAAACTTATCATGATCACAAAATCTTGATCCTGCCTATGATCTAGCTTCAACCAAGTCCAATTATTTATAGTCACCCAAATGATCATAAATCTTTTTGATAAATTAATTCTAATCAATCGAATCCAAAATAAAGAGCAAATCTAGATTTTAGGCCCAATTCTAAAGTCTAAAGGCCTAAGTCTTGAAAGTCTTTTCTAGTGATTTTTCAAACAATTCAAACCAATCAAACGGCCTCAGATTCAGAGTCTGTCAATTACATATTGATAGGACATGCCTAAAGAGTCAACTCTCTAAATTGGAGTTCAATCAGATGTTGCGAATCTATTTTAATGGATTAGAATTTTGATGATAACAAATATTCATGATTTTCTATGACTTCCTTGCCTACTAACTTTTTAGGTCCAATAGATCGACTGCAGCTTAAGATTGGGTAGATTAAGTCTGAGTCAGTTTGTATTTTTTCCCTCTCTTGAGTCTTTTGTAAACAATGTGGTTCCTGATGCTAAGTAACATTGCACACACACACATTGAGAGATTTTCTAACTATTTTTGAGAGTTTAATGATACACGATCACATCATCCTGGACGATTGCAGGATCAACCGGGATAATCCACTAGGACGATTGAACATCGGATAACTCTTATTTTGGGCGATGTTCAGGATGATATTCCACAATTTATACTGATCGGCCAGGATGATATTATCATCTGCATGATATGAACAAATTTCTTCTGATCATCCCAAATCATCATGGCTGATTGAGCTTAATTTGCACTGATCGGCCAGGACGATATTCATATCAACATGGATAATAAAGTCAACAATTTGTAATTAATAAGATCATTTTGAGCTCTTCTATTTAAATTTTGATAAGGCACTTGGTAAATATCTTTTGGCAACCATTGTAGCTTTGTTCTTTTGGAGGGAACTTGAAGAGAGAGCTTGAAATGGAAAGAGGAAAGGGTAAAGTTTAAGAGAGGGAGAAGATCCTTGGAGGGGATTTCAAGGGAGTGTGGAGGGAGATTCCAAACGGTTGCTCCGGCGAGCTTGCACCTTAGTATTATCGGATTAAAGGCTTGTCTTGAGGGAAGGTCTGGGAAGAAGAAGATCTCTTTGGTGTCAAAGGACCCGGCTACTCCGTTGCATCGGGGAAGGAGGAAGTGATTTTGTAAGGGCTTCTCTGCCTAGCTGTGGGGGCTAAATGAGAGACACTGAGTTTAGTACAATACTCGGAGGGTGCCTCCGAGGATTGGACATAGGTCAAGGTTTGACCGAACCACTATAAATCTGGTGTATTCTTCCCTTTATTATTTCAAAATTTAATTTCCGCACTTTGATTTCTGTGTTGAATCTTGGTTTTGGTTGTAATTGTGTTTTAATTATAAAAGTTTTTTAAAATATCAATTCACCCCTTTTGGTTAGCCTTGGGACTAGTTCATAAGGGCTTAACATCCCTAACGAACTTTCAAGTGGTATCAGAGAGGGATTCATAAAATTAAGTTTTTGAAAACTTTTGAATTTTGATCCATGGAAAATCGTAATATTACAGAAGGTTATTCAATCACCTGACCACCTTTGTTTAAAAATATTACATTTAATTTTTAGAAAATTTATATATCTACTTTTTTGCAATCAATTGATTTTCGAATGTGGCAAATGATTTTAACTGGTTATTCTATATCGTCACGTATTATAGATGGAATTAAAATTGATATTCATTTTAATCAATGTAATAGAGAAGAATAAATCAACGCTCAATTGAATGCAAAATCACTAAATTGTTTTTTTTTTGTGCTTTAAATTCTGAAGATTTTATGTTTGTTTCCACATGCACTACTGGTAAAAAAATTTGGGATAAATTACACACTTTATACCAAGGCACTAGTGAAATCAAGCAATCTAGATTGAATACTTTAATGCATGATTATGAAGTATTTTGCATGAAACCTTATGAGATGATCTTAGATATGTATATTAGATTTATTCAAATTGTAACATCATTGCATACTTTAGGTAAAGAGTTTTCAAATCATAAAAAAGTTAATAAAATTCTATGTTGTTTACTTAATAAGTTTGATGCTAAAGTTATTGTTATTGTAATTTGTGTAAGTTGTGGTTGACTTCTCTAAAAACTGTCAAATGAAGGAAACTCATGATTTTTACTCTCAATCTCTATTTCCTAAAAGAGGTTATTCTACTTTTAATTTGAAATCTTTTTCATATTTAAAATTGGATATTGAAATCAAACTTTTTTCATCTCCCTATATTTTATCTATCGCATAGGAATCTTTTGTAAGTTATTGAATCTACCTCATAATTTTCTTAATCAAGTAGTTCGTTATGTCAATAGAATGAGTTTACTTTTATTTTTAAAAATTTAGAAAGGTAGCATATTAAAAACAAAAAGGCTAATGATGACAAATCAAAAAAGTGGCTAATGACATGTCAAATCAAAATATGCGCAATGACACCAAATTGAGAAAGATACAAAAAGTGTATCAAAAGAAAAAGATACGTAAAGTGCGCCAAAAGCCTGACAAGAGGTATAAAATGAGCCCACAAAGAGTATGCTTACTTTTTCTGTTTTACACAAAGCTTAAGAAAACTCTTGATATTTTCGATACTTGATCTTAAAAATCATGATTCTTGATTCACTAATTTTTACATTTATCTTCTATGAGATATGAATTTTTTGTGCCCCTTCTCTTTTTGATAATGCCAAAGGGTGAGAACGTACTGTTGTATTTGTATCTTTTTTCTTTCAAAAATTTAAAACAATAAAAAAAATTTTATTTCCCCTATTTTCAAAAGTTTTATTTTAATAAGGGAGAGATTAGGAAAAATATTTTTATTTTTGCAAATTCAACCAGTAATGTTTGTCATCATCAAAAAGGGGGAGATTGTTGTGAATCTATTTTAATGGATTAGAATTTTGATGATAGCAAACATTCATAATTTTCTACGACTACCTTACCTACTAACTTTTCAGGTCCACAAGATCGACTGGAGCTCAAGATTGGGTAGATTAAATCAGAGTCAATTTGTATTTTTTCCCTCTCTTGAGTCTATTGTAAACAATGTAGTTCCTGATGCTAAGTAACCTTGCACACACACACCTTGGGAAAATTTTTAACTGTTTCCTAGATTTTACTATTTTTGATAACATCGTCTGGGACGATATTTATATTAGCCTAGATGACCAGTTCAAAGGCAGAAACCCTAATTAGGGCATCCTTATTAAGGCAGTCGTTATTTAAACATTTTCATGGATAATTTTGTATCGGCCAAGAAGATCGACTCAAATTAGAAAGAATCAGCCATCAGATCTTTTTAGGAATTACTTATTTTTGGACCTCATCCTGGGCATCGGCCTGGCCGATCCAGCATAACTTTTCCTAAATTCATCTGGTATTTTAGGAAAGAAATTAAGTTATTATTACATGATCACAGCGTCCTGGACAATCTCATGATCGGCCAGGACGATCCACTAGACGATTGAACATCAGACAGCTCTTATTCAAGGCGATGTTCTGGATGATATTCCACAATTTGTACTGATCAGCCAGGATGATATCATCCTAGGCGATATGAACAAATTTCTTATGATCATCCCAAATCATCCTGGCTGATTGATCTTAATTTGCACTGATCGGCCAGGATGATATTCATATCAGTCTGGATAATAAAGTTGGCAATTCATAATTAATGAGCTCATTTTGAGCTCTTCTATTTAAACTTTAACAAGGCACTTGGTAAGTGTCTTTTGGCAGCCATTTTTGCTTCATTCTTTTGGAGGGAACTTGAAGAGCGAGCATGAAAGGGAGAGAGAAAAGGGTGGAGTTTGAGAGAGGGAGAAGATCCTTGGAGGGGTTTTCAAGGGAGTGTGGAGGGGGCTTCCAAACGGTTGCTCCAGTGAGCTTGCACCTTAGTACCATCGGATTAAAGGCTTATCTTGAGGAAAGTTTTGGGAAGAAGAAGATCTCTTTGGTGTCAAAAGACCCGGCTACTCCACCGCACCAGGGAAAGTGGAAGTGATTTTGTAAGGGCTTCTCCGCCTAGCTGTGGGGGATAAAGGAGAGACACTGAGTTTAGTGCAATACTCAGAGGGTGCCTCTGAGGTGTGGACGTAGGTCAAGGTTTGACCAAACCACAAAAAATCTCGTGTGTTCTTTCCTTTATTATTTATGTATTTAATTTTGACACTTTGATTTCTGTGTTGAATCTTGGTTTTGGTTGTGATTGTGTTTTAATCGTAAATGTTTTATAAAATACCAATTCACCCCTTTTGGTTAGCCTTGGGACTAGTTCATAAAGGCTTAACATCCCTAACAAACTTTCATCTGAGACCACTAACCCTAGAAATTGGATAGAAATCTAAATGTTGTAAAACCATTAAATATTTACTATCTATGCCACTAGATTGCCACCCAATGGATCTAGATCTTGGAGTTCTCTCTAAAGCCACTAATCACATCTAGCCCATTTATGATGACTTATTAAGCATTAAATTGTATTTTGGTGGACCCACTTTGACCCTCAGTTTACCATCAAAATAACCAAAATGCCCATAAATGGCAATTTTGGAATTTCCTCTACACAGTAACATAGTCTTTTCAAATCAAAGCCCAAAAACTCTTCTAATGAATCCTAATCACCATTAGGATTGCAATGGACTCAAGCCCAGACCCTAGTCAAGCATAGTTGATCAGTCAACACCTTTTGACCAAAATACCCCTTAGGAGTGTAAACATCCATTTTGAACCAAAAGATCTCCAAACTACATGAGACCACCTCCAATATGCTTTAAATAAAAAATTAAACGTGTTGGAAAAAACTTAGCTACTTAGTCAACCTGGTTGACCAAGTCAACCTAGGTTGAACAGAGTTCCCCTTCAGATTTCAAATAAGTCATTTCAACCCATTCAAATTATCCAACCAATTTCAAGCTTTAAATCAATTCATAACCATAGCCTAAGTATGTCCCAGTCTTTAATCAATCAAACTCAAGATAAGTTGACTAAGTTAACCTTGTATATTTGGTCAAATTCCATCTCATTCACATGCAATACATTCAAACATTAAACCTTCTATCATCAAACCACCTTCAAACACACTTAACTAGCTCACCACACCACCCTTCATTCCACCTCAACCACCTTGGCAAGTTGAATAGTCAAACAAGTGGATGCCCACTGACTAGCATTGACTAAACCTCCTAACTCGATCTAAATCACCAGTAATTCAAATAAAATTTACTTGACTCAAATTTTCTTTAGCAAATGACGACTTTTATTAAATCAAAAATTAATCTCGTCTCAACCCCCTTAAAATCAAATCAACTCAATATTTAGTTAAACCCACTCAATTCGAATTCAATTTCATATCAATGGTTTCAATTAACTCAAATCCACTCGAATAATTACAATCCCAAATCTTCATCTAATAAAATCTGGTCACTTCAACTTAATTTTAACCAAATCAGCCCCTAATTTTTATTTAATAATACAAAAAGATTTCAACCTTTAGATTGAGTTAGATTGGAGAGCATAGCTTAATAATACAAATAGATTAACTTCATTATAATATTAGAGCCATTTGAACCAAAACACATTTTAAAAGTATTTAAATATATACAAGAATAGCTAAAGACAATGTTAGAAGTGGTAGAGGTTGACAATCACAAGTAATTATAGCTTAAGATTTTAAATCCTCTATTTGAAAAATTTATAAATACATGAAAAAATAGAAGTTTTGGAGTATATAAAATTACACAATTTTTTATATTTTATTACTTTAAATTAAATATTAAAACAATTAAAACAAAATAAAACAAAATCTGCAAATCCAAATGCCCTTAAAAATTCCTGAACATGTCTATACGGGTTGCCTGAAAGCCTCTCCCAATCCATCCTCAATAGTTTTGAGTACAACAAAAAAACTCCATCTGTTGTTTGCCTCCTTCGACGATGATGTTGCTAAAGTTTCTAAAGGAAGCTTCTTTGCATCCTTCGACGATGTTACTTGTGTTGGATCAGAAGTCAAGACGAGAGCTCGCCACCACAAACGTAATGATCTTTCATCGCTTTGGCCCTCTTTTAGACTAACTCCTGTAGTGAAATTTAACTTTGGTTGGATTTAGAAAATTTTATAAATTTAGATTTAGTAAATTTTGAGTGCGTTAAAATCTTATAAGCTATTTGGTTTAAAACATATTAAATCCTGATAAATTTTGAAAAATTGTTTGTTAACATAATTCAGGATTCAAGATGACATTTAGAAATTAAATTAACTATGAGTTACTTATGAATAACTAGTAAAAATGTTAATTAAAAAAATTAAATTATAAATATTTTAATTATATTATCATTTTTAAATATTAAAATTTTTTATTAAATTCTTATATAAATAATTATATTCACTAATTTAGCTTTTCGAGTTGGTGTGGTTTACATGGATATGAATTTCATTTTTAGGTTGTGACCAATTTAAAAATTTAACATTATTGGGACCCTTTACATAATCTATGGCAAAATAGAAACTATGGTCTACACAACTTTACAGAATTTATCGCAAAATTTTCTTTCAATCCACTGGTCACCAGAAATTGACAGGTAAATTTTTGTAATTAAAAAATTACTGTCAAAATCCACCACAACCAAACAATAGAAACAGCTTTTTGACTAAGATCTAAAAGTCAGTTTCTGACTATTGCAGTTTTTTTTATAAAGATGATTATACAATTTTTAGGGTGAAAATATCTTTTTTGAATGTTGTCTTTCTATCACAAAAAAAAAATGAAAGAAGTGAAAATCTATGACAAAATAGAAACAGTGATTGCATTCTAAAAATCAAAATAGTAAGAAAGCTATTTCATACGAAGCCTAAGCTAAAACTTAAAAAGAAATAATATTATAAGATAGGTTGCTAAAAAAACTTCAGGTTATCCTTGATATTGTTACAAATAACGTGCTGATTCATCCTAATAATGTCTTGTTATCTTGGACAAGTGTATTGTCCTTATTGGCTTTGCCTTTATCTCTCCAGCTAAATGTACTGTCCAATATGTAATACATTATATGTAATGAATGATATCTACTTTACTATTTCTTCATTATTTCTTCTTTCTCCTCTGGCGTCTTCGTGGTGTTCACTGGTTTCTCTGTTTCACAGTATCAGAGCAGGAGGTCCTTCACCATAGCTCTAGTTTCTTCATCGGTCCTTCCTCTGCCGTCTAAGTTCTCCACCGGCTAATCATGGAGGCATTCGTTGCATCTCTCATCACTGCCACACAGGAAGAACAACAACATTCGTCTACCTCCTCTAATTACCCACCCATTTCACCTCAACTCAAATTATTAATGCATAATATCAAATCCATAATCTCTCTTCCCCTTATCGCAAAAAACTACCCTATGTGGCAATCTCAGGTTTTTTAAATTTTTTCGGCAAATGGTTTTGAAGGGCTCCTTGATGGTAGCTGTCGTTGCCCTTCTTCCCATGAATCATCTTCTTCCTCCTCTCTTTCTTATCAATCTTGGACTCTGCTTGATCAAAATTTGGCTGTCACATTATACTCGGTCATTTCTTCAGGCATTCCTCCATACATCCTTTCTTTAGATCACTGTTTCGACATTTAGGAAATGTTATCTCACTGCCTTCAGTCATCCACTTATTCTCAAACCTTTCAAATTTGCAACTAACTCAATCATCTATCAATGAAATCTCAAATCATGTCTCAATACCTCCTCGCTGTGAAATCAAAGGTCGACACTATTGCGGCCACCGGATCCCTACTTAATCTGGAAGAAGTCATTTTTTAACACTTTAAAATGGTCTCCCAGCTTAATATCAAGCCTTCATGACCACTATCTGAACTAACCTTCAACCCATTAACATCGACAAGTTATATACCCTTCTTTGTAGTGAAGAACAAAATCTTGAACAAGAATCGACGACTGACCTTCAAAATCTTCAAATAGTTGAACCTTCTACTGCCCTCGTTGCACCTCGCGGATGTGGTCACGGTCGAAACAATCCCAACGGCGGACGACACCCTTTTTCCCAATCGTTCCTCCCATGCCTATCCTCGCTGTTCAGACAAATATGGGCAAAATCTATTAATTTGTCTGATTTGCTCAAAAATCAGCCATTCTTCTCTAAAGTGTTGGTACTGTCACGACACATCCTGCGTAGAAGAATCCCAAGCACAGAAAACCGCTCTATTCTCTCCATCAAAATCTGATAGCTCGGCCGATTGGTATCTTAATAGCGGCGCCTCAACGCATCTTACCTTAGACCCATCTCAAGTTCAAGCCATGAAACCTTATGTTGGATCACATCAAGTCACTCTAAAAAATGGATACCAAGATCATATACAACATTCATGTAAAGGAATTTTACCCACCCTGCAAGATAATCTTAATCTTTACAAGCTTTATTATGTTATGAACTTATCGTTCAATCTCATTTCCATTCACCGACTCACATCTGACAACAATTACATTATCAAATTCTTTCCTCATGAATTTCAAAAATAGGATTCAAAAATGGGTCGTCTTCTACTCAAGGGACCTTGCGTTAACGGTCTCTACCCTATTCGATCACCCTCCACCAATCAACATCTGGCTCTTATCTCGACTCAAGACGTGCCCCATCTCTGGCATAAATGTCTCGGTCACTCGGCTGCTAACACACTAAAATAGCTTTTCAAATATATCTCTTCTTTATGTACTACTGCTCATACCTCACATTATAATTCTTGCCGATTAGCCAAAAGCCATCAGTTTCCCTTTAATAAATCTATTCATTCTAGTCAATCTTGCTTTGAACTTGTTCACTTCGAAGTATGGGGTTTCTTCCCTACTTTTTCTATGAACGATTTTAAATACTATGTTTCTGTTATCAATGACTATTCAAAATATTGTTGGGTTTATCCTATTATTCAATAATCTGAGGTAATCTATAAATTTATTGAGTTTACAAATATGATTACATGTCAATTCAATACTCATATTAAAACTCTCCGCTCCAATGGCGGAGGTGAATTTATAAATCGTCAGTACCAACTATTTTGCAAACAATAGGGCATCATTCATCAATACATTTGTCCGTATACTCCCTTTCAAGATAGAGTCACTGAGCACAAGCATAGGCACATTATAGAAACAGTTCATAGCCTACCTATTGAATCCAATTTTCCTCAATCTTTCTGGGATGATGTACTTCACACTTATGTCTATCTCATCAATCACTTACCAACATTTTTCTATTCATAACAACAGCCCTGACTTCATGCTCCATCGTAAATAACCCACCTACAATCATCTAAAATTTTTTTGTTGTTTATGCTACCCATGGCTAAAACTATACTCAGCTAATAAACTTTCTCCCATTTCAACACCATGCATCTTTATAGGCTATGCTCCTTCACAAAAAGGTTATCGATCCTTTAACCCAAAATCAATCAAACATACACTTCTCGACAAGTTATATTTAACGAATCTATTTTTCCAAACCACCTCAGGTCCGATTCCACCCAATCTGACTCGGCTCAACCCTTCATTCCACCACTTACACTTGTTCCCACTTCAACCATTCACAACGCACGAAATACACTTTACAAACCGACCATCTCAAGCTCTTCATCCGGTTAGACTACAAAAGCCTTTACATATGTTCTTCAACTCACATCTGATTCACAAATTACTCCTACCTCATTAAGTCCCAACATCAATCAAGAGGCTCTAACTTCACTTAGCTTTACTTTCAATTCAAATCAGCAATTTACTACCTCCCCTATCGCTCGTCTTCCAACTCACCCCATGCATACCCGATTTAAAACAGGCTATTTAAAGCCCAAAACTATCCTCAATTTATTTCATCATAATTTACACTCTGATCCCACAACCTACGTTGAAGCTGCTAAAGATGAACATTGGCGCAATGACATGTCACAAGAATTTCAAACACTTCAATCTCAAAGGTACATGTGACCTCGTCCCTCCTCAACCAGATCAAAATGTTTTGGGTTCTAAATGGACATTTCGTACAAAATACCTCACCCACGACATGGTTGCTCGGTACAAAGCTAGACTTATCATTCAAAGATTCAATTAAGAATATGGGTTAGACTACACGAAAACATTCAGTCCCGTTGCCAAAACTCTAACTATCCGAGTCCTTGTCGTCGCCCTTCACCACCACTGGCCCATCCATCAGCTCGACGTATCCACTGCTTTTCTTCATGAAAATCTAAATAACACCATCTACGTGAATCAACCCATTGGATTTAAAGACACCATACATCCTACATACATTTTCTGCTTGATAAAGGCCCTCTACGTGCATAAGAAATCTCCACACGAATGGTACTATACTCTCTCAGGCTATCTACAAACATTAGGATTTACTTTTTGCTCTTCGGATCCCTCCTTTCTTATCTAAAAAAAAAAACAGATTTTCCATGTATTTTATAGTTTAAGTTGACATCATTCTCTTAACTGGCAACTGCAACAAATCTATTCAAAGTCTTCTTCAAAATCTTAAATCAAAATTCAGCATGCGTGATCTCGGATCTCTCTTTCTTAGTTCTTAGGTATCCAAGTAGTCCATACCTCCTACTGCTTGCATCTAAACCAAAGTCATTTTGCTCACACTATCTCAATATCATCCCAATTAAAATCCCCATCCAAACAAGCTCACTCCGGCGCTTTTTCTAATCCCATCTTATTTCACCAACTTGCGGGTTCCCTTCAATATCTTTTCTTAACTAGATATGACATCTCGTTTGCCATAAATAAGGTTTGTTAACACATGAAAATTTCTCTCATTATTTATTTTGATGCACTTAAACGTCTTTTGTGATATATTCAAGAAACCTTACATTTTGGTATACCTCTTTTTTGCAATTAAAAACTCAATCTGGACTACTATGTGGACTCCGACTAGGATGGAGACTCTTCTGATCGCAAATCTACCATAGGCTATTATACCTTCTTAGGGTCATCCCTTTTCTCATGGAGCGTCAAGAAGTAGAATGCCATTGCTCGCTCTTCAACTGAAGCAGAATACCGAGCTCTCGCCTCTACCGCAATTGAATTAATTTGGTTAAGACGCCTCCTCCAAGAATTAAATATTCCTCAACCAATAACTACACCGCTTCTAGGTGACAACACCTCAGCGATCGCTTTAGCCAACAATCCAGAGTTCCACGCCCATTCAAAACATATCGAGGTAGATTGTAATTACATCAGAAACTACAACAAAGATAAGATTATTTAGATCCATCACATTTCTACTAAAGATCACCTCGTGAATCTTCTAACAAAGCCTCTTCCAACTCCTTTATTTTAGCACCTATCGCACAAACTCGTCACCTCTTCCGATGCAACAGTTTGAGGGGACCTGGTACAAATAATGTGCTGAGTAATCCTAATAATTTATTGTTATATTGGACACTTGTATTGTTCTTACTTGCTTTGCTTTATCCCTCCGGCTATATATATTGTCCAATATGTAATGCATTGTATTGAATGAATGATATCTATTTTACTATTTCTTTATTCTTTCTTCTTTCTCCTATGGCGTCTTCGTTGTGTTCACTTGCTTCTCTGTTTCAGATATTTCATCATTATTAGAAAAAAGGGACTAGTAGAGCAAAAATATTATTGTAATACTCATCACTACATCTCCAAAAGAAACTTCATTGGCTCAGTAGGGAAAACATCAATATTATAATTCGCAAGGAATATGTTTCAAGCCTTGATTGTTGATTGGTAAAAACCATAACACAAGTTAACTGGCTTGGAGTTTCATTACATACTAACAGGGAGCTCAACACAACTACTGGGAGAGAGCTTCTTTGTCCATCCTGACTCAAATCCACATATTCAGCTGTTTTATAAAGGAGATGTATAAGAAAGAACTATATTCAAATAAGAAAAGAAGAATAATAAACCAATAACAAGAGGACCCACATGAAAGATGAATCCCTAGGCTATTTAACATGGTTGGCATAAGATTAAGTTAATCAAAAGAATAAAACTTCAATTTTTGCGTAAAACCCAAATCCCAGTTCAATTTGCTTAAGTTGAAGTTTGCTATAAATTAAGTAAGATAATTATTTAATTATTAATTGAAATAATTAATCATTTAATTATTACACTACAAATTATTTTATTAATTATAAAAGTTTTAATACATTTTTAATTACTAATTAAATTTAAGGATATCTAATTAATTAATTAATATATTATTATAATACTAAGTAAGCTTTTAATTGATATTAATACTACTAATTATCAAATTAAATTTTCTTTATCTTAAATCATATTAATTAATTTAATTACATTATTTTTTAATAAAAAATATTAAGAACGATTTCTTCGTGCTTTTGCTTTGCGCTTCAGCTTCATTTGGGAGCCTTTCTTACTGCTTCTTAAAGAAGATTTTCAACACAAAAAATTTCCGTTGCCTATGTATGATTTTTCTTTCCTCTTTTACATTTCTTCGTTGTTGTTCTACTTTGCGTGAAGTTGCATTATCTAAGCTTCTTCGCCTCCTTTGGAGATGTTGTTCCTGTAGGATTGATAGTTGCGACAGGAGTTCGCTGCGATGGTTATGATATTTCTTCCCTTTTGTGTGCTTCTTAGTACATAAAATTGTAAATCCGCTGAAGGACGGGACCGGATTTAAGCCTTAAATTCGTAAATCCAGAATTTACTAGGGATTCAGATTTATGTGCGCTCGAAAATTGTTTGGCAAATCTGATACCAAACAGTAAGGGGCTGTTTGACAACAAGTGGGATTTAATTTTAGTGGGATTTAGTAAATCCTATAAATTCGAATTTAATAAATACGAAATGTGAGAAATCCTGAAAACTGTTTGATATGCCAAATGTTAAATTATGTTAAATCCTGATAAACTATTTTGTAACATATTTCAGGATTTATGATAGTTAAGAATTTAAATGTTAAAAATAAAATTATATATTAAAAATAAATTTATAATTAAAAATAAAAATTAATGTGTTATGAATTTAATAACATGTTAAGTATAAATTACTCGTTAATTATTATTTACACAATTAATTATATATATAATAATATATATTTTAAGTAAATTAATTAAGATAATTATATTAATATTTAATTACTAATTATTTAATTAAGTTAAATTAGATAATTAATTTATACACTAATTATATAATTAATTATTTACTTAATTATTTATAATTTAAATTATATTAATTAAGTTAATCAATAGTACCTATGAGTCGTCTAAGGGTTTCGCCTTTCATCTTCTCTTTTTCGTTGAGGTCGGCTTAGTTGCTTTGCAGAGGTGTAGAGATTGCACGCGTCGCTTCTTCGGCTCCTTCGTGGCTGTTCGACTTTGCTCCTTTGACAAATTACCCTTGCTATCGGATCGGAAGTTATGACATTTTTGTCAGTAGCAAGACCGGGAGCTCGCTGGCTGTGAAGGTAACTTTCTCCCTTTCACGCGCATCTTCGGCTTAATCCCGGTAAATTCACCGAACTAAGGGATTTAAGCCATAAATCCCTAAGTTCGGGATTTATGAAATCCCGGGATTTAGCCCCTAAGAAATCCGTTTGGCTGGATTTAGTGTAAATCCGACTTAAATCCCACGATAGATCCGATACCAAACAACCACTATGAAAAATAACAATAACTTCGCCGAAGTGGAATTAAGTACCCGATCGTGATGGCAAAGCCTACACCGGGTTGTTTATACGAAAGCACTAAGAAACACTGAAACATATTTACCAAAAGGACTCTCCAGTGTAATTCTTCACTAACAAGAATTTTCAGGTTGCCTTTAATTGCCACTATTTATTTATTTTTTTTCTAAAGCATTTGTAAACACTTTCCTTGAAATGACACTACATATAATGAACATCAACATAGATGCACTTGTTGTTGTTCCTGGAATTATAAATGTTTTAGATGTCCTCAATGCAGATTTCTAATCTCCCTTCCTGCTGTATAGGGTCCAGGAGAATGCTTTGGGAGGATAACCATAGAAGCTATGTCATTTCAGTTGCCAGTATTGGTAATTCTCTCATCAAACGAGAAATATTAGCTCCTCATAGTTAAACAATGATTCATTTGGTTTCTTGAAGTTATAAATTATATTTTGAAAGATGATGAAGTTGGTTAAATCGAAAGTTCCATTAGCAAAGAACATTGTAACGCTTGCCATTAATGTTGAGAGAAGGCTGAGCATGGGGAAAGATGGCTACAGGAGGTTGAAAGAAAAGGTTCATGGAACATCACATGAGTCAAACTGAAGTACATGAAAAAGATAGTAACTGTTACAAGAAAAACACACACATATACAAATCTAGTAGTTGTTCTAGATATCAGAAAGAACAAGCCCAGATTTACTTGGCTTGTTCTTATCTAACAAGTCTTTGGTATGGTTGATCTCCAAGGCTAATTTTTGAACCTTGCCTTCTAATAGTGCAAGCTTATCATGAAGGTTTCTCTGATATCTATTAGATGCATCTTTCATAGATCCCAACGCATCATTACCTAGTTGGGCTTTTGCTGCCATTTCCTTATCAAAAGTACTAAATCCAGAAAAGCTTCTCCTGTTTCCCCGAAGCTAGAAATTCTAGTGATGGCATCGCCATGAAGTCAGTAGCTTTACCTCTAGAAAGGGAAGATGTAGAGCGTACAACGGTATTTACAGGCTTCTTCTCAGCATGCTTGGGAGCAAAGTAGCCTGGCCGACTGAAAGGGGTATCAATTTCCCATTTCTGGCGGAGGAGGAGGCCATAGAAGGATGACCAGTGGAGATTGGGTGGGAATTCTCCTTATTGTCAACAAGTGCGGTCCTCGCTGAGATGAAGTCTTGGGTGGGGAATTCTGTCTTGGCTTATCTTGGTTTGAAATTTAGAAGCGATGATCTTTCCACCCTCTCTTCCCCTTTCCTTGAGCCTGGACGACATTTTTCTAGGGTTTATGTTTTGGGACAGAGGGATCAGTCGTGCAAGTGAGAGAGAGAGAGAGAGAGAGAGAGAGAGAGAGAGAGAGAGAGAGAGAGAGAGAGAGAGAGAGAGAGAGAGAGAGAGAGAGAGAGAGAGAGAGAGAGAGAGAGATAGCACGAATTTCAAACCAAGCTGATCTGCGATTACATTGATATTCCTTATGGAAGCGTTAAAATAAAAAAAATTAATCAGAGAAAGTGTAAAATAATGCAGTTCATGAGCACTTTTCCCCGTGTTATTTAAGTTTCTAACTCAACTTTTTTTGGGGTAAAAACCTGGGCATAGACCTTTCCATTAAACATGAAAATAGATACATGTATGGAACGAAAAAAGAGAGTCTAAAGCCTAAAGGAGCAGCAAAAATAAACCACTCCACAAAGGAATAACAAGTAAAAACCAAAAAACAAACATAAAAAGGAACAAACTAAACAGGGATTATAACTAAAAGTAAAAGGGTTCAGTGAAATGAATTGCCCATGACCAAATATCCCCTGGTTGCAAAGTTGTGATCGACAGCTGCTGCAGAAATGGACAGAAAAACCTTGCCATCCAAGGGGAGAAAGACAATTCGAACATCATTGCCATCAAAAACCAATCCAGAACCATTAAGATAAGATCAAAAAGTAGACTGTTCCAGAAAATAGTAGCAAAAATACAACCACTGATATATATCATAACAAATCAATCAGTTGTTAAGAAAGTTGCTATTTGCATGTTTTACATTCTTGCAACTTGTATTGTTTTGATGATTCCAAATATTATTGTTTTATTTGTAGTTATCTCCTAACACTTTTTAAGAAGAATTACTTTTGCTCTTGTGTGTACTAACATTTCAGGAAAATCAAACTCCCGACTAGGAAAACTTCAAATCAAATTCAGCATGCAATCTTTTGTACTTTGAAGTTTGTAAATGTTCTTTAAATAGAGAGAGAGTGATTGTAATTGAGTGAATAAAAAAAAATTATACTGATCATACGGGACGATCAAGTCAGTTATCTCCTCATAAGAGCAATGGAATGAACAGGAACTGAAGAAATCTTTTCTAAGTCCTGATTGTCCAGGACGAAATTATTTTCGTCCCAGGACGAGTTGGGCTCTGTAAAATTTTTGTTTAGACGGAATACAAATCATTCCTAGATGAGTTGCTCTCTGTAATAATTTTGTCCAAATGAAGTCATATTCGTCCCAGGACAATGTGAACTGACTTACCAAAATTGGTTACATCCTACAGTTATTTGGGAACCAATTTATGGTATAACTAATCGTATCGGATGAACCTAGTTCGTACGGGATGATAATCATGTATAAACATAGTTCGTACCAATATACATTAGAATCCTTTATGACACTTTAAGTAAAATCGTCCAGGATGATCTACGATCGTACGGGACAATCCTGTGCATGATAACTTGAAATTTTCCGTTTTTGGATGATTTTTCTTGTCTCTTCTATATATAGGTTATTCTAAACTTAAACTTAATCTTTTCGCTTACTGATCTTCATGCCTATTGAGAAGAGAGTCAAGGAGAGAGTGTAAGATAGTATTTGAAGGAGATTTCTTGCCATTGGAGCGTGAAGGTTACACATGGTACTCAAGGGTAAGAGTTTCTATTTTAAAGTTTGTGATTACTTCACTCTTCTCTCTTTTCTTTTTAGATTGTACTTGTAAAGAAGATCTTCAACGAGATTCGGTTCTCTGCCTACACTTGGAAAGTGTGAACAGCCGAGGGTTCTCTACCCACACTAGGAGAGTGTGAAAGGACGAAGGATTCTCTGCCTACAACGGGAGAGTGTGAAAAGACGAACGGTTCTCTGCCTACACCGGAAGAGTGTGAAAGGACTGACGGTACTCTGCCAACACTAGAGATAGTGTGAAAGGATGAATGGTACTCTACCAACATTGGGGATAGTGTGAAAGGACAAACGGTTCTCTACTAACATCGGGGGAGTGTGAAAGGACGATGGTTCTCTGCCGCACCGGGTAGTGGTGAAAAGAATTTGTAAAGGCTTCTCCGCCTTGCTGAGGGTGCTAAAGGAGAGTCACTAGTGCTATTAGTGCAATACTCAGAGGGTGCCTCTAGGGAGTGGATGTAGGTCTGGTTTTGACCGAACCACTATAAATTTTGATGTCTTTTATTTTCTGCTGCATTTTTACTTTTAATGTTTTGTACTTAAACATTGGTTGAAAAACTTTTTCTAGAAAAACTCACAAATTAAATTTTTGTTTCCTTAAAACTTTAAAGTGGAATAAAAATTTTTTAATTACCAATTCACCCCCCCCCCCCCCCCCCCCTCTTGGTTAGCCGTGGGAGATTAACTTTGGCTTAACAACCTATATCATATTGAACGAGTTTCAGCATAAGTTCCCCGGAATTTCTCCATTTTGCAATTTTCAAAGAAACAATCTTCCTAATAGAATACACCACCGTGAGAATAGACTTATGATGGCTACCAAACTTCCTCTCATTTCTTCCTTTCCATATCATATATACCGAATAGCAAGTAATAAGAAGAAAATTATCTCAATCAATATATCAAGCTCACTTACTCACTGCACAAAATGTTAATTAACATAGCATTTTGCCTTTACTTCCTTAATTTTTTTTTTTTAAATTTGTGCTGCTACTCTCATCCGGGTGCGGGGCCATTATATAATAAATTCTATAAATATATTCTGAGATATTTTTCATTTGATTTTTCCAAGTAACCTCTTCCTCATTGGATTTTGTTCTTGATCACTAAGCAGATCATTTGTACGAATTGATCCGAATACTAAGATTCTTCTGCATATATGTTTTGTATATTAAGTCTTGTTTGGAATGATTTTTTTAAGTATTTTTTAGAGAAAGTTGTTTGTAAAAAAATTTAATTTCGTACTACAAAAGTTGCTCTAAGAAATCATCTCAAATTAAGCCTAAATTGTTTTTCTTTGCACAAATTATTTATTAATTCTAATTTAAATCAATGAACTATAACTATAAAAATAATATAATTAAAAATTAATTATGATACAGTTAATTAATTTTAATTTTTTATGAATTAGTTATAAACTTATAATTATAAATTTTGATTATCATTACAAACTAATCATTATAAATAATAATCTCAATTAATTATCAATTAATTAATCCAGATGTTTAGTTTTTTCTTCTTTCCGTTGGCTATTCCTTTTAAGATAAATATCCAAGTGAGGAAACTCTTTTAATGATCAACTATTTATTTTCGTAATTCTTCAAGAAACAAAAACATAAATATATTCGGTTAATTATCCTTTTGTAATATTTGGATTTAGCGGAATAAATAAAATATTTAATAATATATAGGTTTTTTTTATTTGGTCGACGATATTATTCCTAAAATCTTATGAGGTATGAAACATGAGGAAGTTATAGCGTTGGATGGACTTAATTTTATAATTCTTCCATCACAAACTTCTAAGAGAACTATTTTTGTTCTAATATTACTAGCTTACCATTTGCAATTTGTTAGGTTTATGTGAGGAAATTGAGAAAGGAATGTGTTGCTTTCAATGATGAAAGTACTACAACAACAACATCAAGCATTTATCCCACTGTAGGGTCGACTGCATGAAGCCATTAATCATTTTTTCTCCATTGTATCATGTTAAGAGTTAAATTCTCATTTAAATCTAATGAAAAATGTAATTTCTAATAAGATCTAACTAAGTCTTTTTTAGGTGTTCCTATACCTTTCTTAACATAAGTCAAGTCTAATACATCTACTTTCTTAACCGGGTCATTGGAAGGCTACCGTTTTATGTGATACCTTTCTTAATATAAGTCAAATCTAATACATTTACTTTTCTAACCAGGTCATCGGAAGGCTGCCGTTTTATGTGACCAAACCATCTAAGGAGACTCTCTCTAATCTTATCTTTTACTCGAGCTACTCTAGCTTTTTCACGTATATGCTCATTTTGTATCCTATCTCTAAGAGTAAAGCCACTAATAGACCTGAGCATCCTTATCTCTGCAACACTTAAATTAATATTATGCTTCTCTTTTAATGGCTAAAATTCTGTAACATAAAGCATTGTAGGTCTCACCACCATCTTATATAATTTTCTCTTAAGTTTGAGGTGGACTTTTTATCACACAACAAGCCCAATGTATTACTCCACCTCAACCATCCAACATGAATTCTACTAATAATATCTCCATCTATTTCACCATCACTCTGATAAATAGACCCAAAAATTGCAATGCCTTATAACATAGAATGTTGGTCATTAAAAGAAATGCATAAAATTAAGTTAAGTATTGTAGAGATGATATCAAGATGCTAAGGTGCATGAGTGGCTTCACTATTAGAGATAGAATGTGAAATGAGTATATATGTGAAAAGGTTGGATTAGCTCAAGTGGCAGATAAGATTAGAGAGAGTCGCCTTAGATGATTTGGTTATATAAAATGACCCAATTAGGAGAAAAGATGCGTTAGATTTGACCTATATTAAGAAAGGCAGAGGTAGACCTAAAAAGACATGGGTAGAAATTATTAGAAATGAGCTTTCTTTTATTAGATTTAATTAAGAATTTGACTATTAACAAGTCATAATGAAGAAAAAAGATAATGTAGCTTACCCCACGTAGTGGGATAAAGACTTAATGTTATTATGGTTAGTTAGTTAAATATATGGTGGAACATGATCTTAGGACAGGATAAACTTGCTGAACATAGTCTCTCAAGTTGCACCTTAGTATTTAATTATTTATAATTGGCTTGTTTTATACAAAACTAAGTAGTCTCAATCAATTTACAGTTGTTTAATAGACCAAGCTCTGAATTTTCCCTGTTAAAACATCAATAATGTCAAGTGTATCGGTCCTTTATCTTAGTAAGGTGTTTGTAGCCTTGTAGACTTCTGACTGTTGGATGACTATGGCACCCCAAGAGGGGGGGGTGAATTGGGGTTTTTAAAATTTTTTATTAAAAGAAGAAAATGATTTTAAAGCACTTTTGAAAAGAGTAAGTAATCACACAATAATTCTTAAAAAAAAAAAAAGAACAAAAAAATAAATGCAAGGAATGAAAATAAGAGGCACAATATTTTTACGTGGTTCGGCTCGGATTCCAATCCGACCTACGTCCACGCTAGCCAACTCTCGGGCTAGAATTCACTATTCCCAGGTTTGCTTGCAAACCGCACTTCTTTAAACCAAAGAAGTTCTTTACAACCTAAGTACTCTCCTATACGGGCGAGTACAACCCAATCTAATTACAATTAAACTTCTCTAAGCCAAATGACTTAGATAAAGAAAATGCAAAATACAATTTGATATAAATAAGAAAAGCTCAAATAATCTTGCAATAAAATATCCACAATACTTGAGGTGATCTTACAAATAAATCTTAATCACCTCACTACTTGCAAATGACATATTAAATTTGCTCACTTTAAGATAGATTTGTATTTTATTTAAAATAAGAATAATATATGAAATAAAAATATATTCTTGGTGCTTTAAACTTTAACTTTTCAAATAAAGTAAAATGAATAAGAATATATATGTAAATCTATGCCACCTTAAAGAAGTTAAACTACTTGCTTTGCTAAACTTTATGAATTTAAAAGATGTGATATAGAAAACTTTAATATACAATTTCTAACAAGTATTTCACCATAAAATAAATATTTTCAAGAAAGAAATATATGGTGAAAGCTAAAAGAGCAGCAAGTAGAGATTTAGAGATGGAAAGCAAACTCAAGAACTTAAGAGATGCTACTCGGCTTTGTGTGTTGAAGCTTTCCAAAAATGATTTTGATCTCACAAATGAAAAGAACTCTTGGAATAAACTCAAGGCTTCTCCTCTCAAGATTTAGCATGAAAAGAAGAAAGGAAGTATGAAAGAATTGCTGGAGTTTTTCTTGTGTAAGCAGCCCTTACATGAAGAAGAAGAGAGGTATTTAAAGAGAAAAGGTAAGTAAAGGCTTATTTGAATAAAAATATTATTCTAATATGTTTTCTATCAACTAATAATATTATATTCTATTAAGAATTCATTTATATTAAATATATATGACATTCAAACGGCTAGAAAACGGCTAGCCACATGGGAAGGTTAAAAAGTCATCATATGCATCCAAAATAAGGCTAAAACGGCTAGTAGCAGCTTTTATTTAAATCCGATAATGTTAGGAAATTCATTATAAATTCAAATGAAATCCAAATTAGTCATATAATATATCAATTTACATCTACAGAATCCAAACAATCTAATTCAATAATAACTAGACCACGATTCTGACAGCCTAATATCAAATTCAATAAAATGAAGATTCATGCACAGTTTTTAAATATTTATGGATATATTGAATATTAATATAATAATATTATGTAATATATATACAATAATCATTCATTAAGAAATAGATATGAAACAAGTCAGTTTAAAATAATTACATAATAAAAGTTTTGCTAAGTAAGCTTATTATCTTAATTCCCTAATTATATAATTTTCTATATTTTATAATAATTAATCAATCAATGTTGATTATAAAATTTATTTATTAAAGAAATCTTATAGATTTTTATATCAAGATTAATATATAATCAAAAGATATTTAGATTGTGAGCAAATCAAAATATGCAAGTAATATTGATGGACCATTAACAAACTCCTACGATAATGTAAAAGGCTTCAAATTATGCATCTTGGTCCATCTTAATCTCAACATTTGATTGATCATGAGTTGTGCAATGTAAATCCCATAACCAATTACAATGCACATCATTATACCTGAAATACTTAGCACACAAATTAGAGCATCCAAGCATATATTTGTTATCATCAAAATCTCTTAAATAGTTAATGAGGTAGATAATATCAACAATCTCCCCCTTTTTGATGATGACAAATTTATGTTGGGTATAGTTATAACAAAGGTGCAAATTGACCTTTTATCATAACTTTTGAGCATTAGAAAAATATAAACAAGTAATTCTCCCCCTAAATATATGCATGTAAAATGAATTATGACCAACATATATAGTTCTTCTCCCCCTTTGACAACATCAAAAAAAGAATAAATAAACATATAAAAGAAATTTAAATGTTAGGATCTAACATTCCAAGCATACGTCTTAACATGCAAAATCTCTCTTCAGCTAAAGGTTTTGTAAAGATATCAGCTATTTGAGAATCTGTGTTTACAAAATCTATATTCACATCACCTTTATTAACATGATCTCTAATAAAATGGTGTCTAATCTCTATGTGTTTAGTTCGTGAATGTTGTATAGGATTTTTTGTTAAACTTATAGCACTTGTATTATCACATTTAATAGGGATATTTTTAAGCTTAATTCCAAAATCTTCTATTTGTTGCTTTAGCCATAAAACTTGAGCAACACAACTACCTGCGGCTATGTACTCTGCTTCAGCAGTGGATAAAGCTACTGAATTTTGTTTTCTAGAAGACCAAGAAATAAGCGATGATCCTAAAAATTGACAGGTTCCAGATGTACTTTTTCTATCAACCTTACAACCAGCATAGTCTGCATCAGAATATGCAACTAAATGACATGATAATAAATTTTTGGGATACCATAAGCCTATCTTATGAGTTCCAATCAAATAGCGAAATATCCTCTTAACTGCTATTAAGTGTGATTCCTTAGGATTAGCTTGAAATCTTGCACATAAACATACGGCAAACATAATATCAGGCCGACTAGCAGTAAGATACAAAAGTGAACCTATCATACTCCTATAAAGTTTTTGATCTATTGGTTTTCCTGATTCATCTAAATCAAGTCTAGTTGATGGGCTTATAGGAGTTTTACTCAATTTGAATTTCTTCATATCAAACTTTTCTAATAATTCATTTATGTATTTGGTTTGACATATGAATGTGCCAGACTCTAATTGTTTTACTTGAAGTCCTAAGAAAAAGGTGAGTTCTCCCATCATACTCATTTCAAACTCTTTTGACATTAATGAGGAAAACTCATGACATAAACTTTCATTTGTACTTCCAAATAATATATCATCAACATAAATCTGTATAATAATCAAATCATCTCCAATATTTTTGATAAAAAGAGTTGTATCTACCTTACCTTTTCTAAAACTATGTTCAATTAAAAAGGTACTTAACCTATCATACCAAGCACGTGGAGCCTGCTTTAAACCATATAATGCTTTCTTTAATTTATATACATGATTAGGAAAATTAATACTTTCAAAACCTGGTGGTTGTTCTACAAAAACATCTTGATCAATATATCCATTCAAAAATGCGCTTTTGACATCCATTTGAAAAAGTTTAAAGTCCTTAAAACAAGCGAAGGCAAGGAGTAATCTAATAGCTTCTAGTCTTGCTACGGGTGCAAAAGATTCTTCAAAGTCTATTCCTTCTATTTGTGTGTACCCTTGTGCAACTAATCTAGCTTTATTTCTAATAATACTTCCTGAGTCATCTAGCTTATTTTTATAAACCCATTTAGTTCCAATTATATTTTGATCATGTGGTCTTGTGACTAACTCCCAAACATCATTTCTTATAAATTGGTTAAGTTCCTCTTCCATAGCAATTATCCAAAAATTATCTTGTAAAGCTTCATCTATATTTTTAGGTTCAATTTCTGATAGGAATGCAGAATGTTCTACCTCATCGCTAAGGTTTCTCCTAGTCTTAACACCTTGGGAAGGATCACCAATTATTAACTCTTTTGGATGATTTCTATTATATCTCCATTCTTTAGGTAATGAATCACCCTCTTTTTCTTCCAAATTTATTTTCTTTATATTTTCAATATCATCATCATTCAAATCATTTCTTATTAAATCTATAGGATTTTCATCAAAAATTACATGAACAGATTCTTCAACAATTAATTTTCTCTTATTAAAAACTCTAAAAGACTTTCCAAAAATTGAATATCCTAAGAATATACCATCATCAGACTTACTATCAAATTTACCTAAAGGATCCTTATCATTATTTAAAATAAAACACTTACATCCAAAAACATGTAAATGGCTAATCTTAGGTTTCCTTCCAAAGAATATTTCATAAGGGGTCTTTTTAAGAATTGGTCTTAAATAAACTCTATTTGTAACATAACATGCGGTGTTTATTGCTTCTGCCCAAAAATACTTTGGAAGTTTATATTCATCTAACATTGATCTTGCTAATTCTACCAAAGTGCGATTCTTTCTTTCAACAACACCATTTTGTTGAGGAGTTCTAGGAGCTGAAAAATTATGTCTAATTCCATTTTCATCACAATAATTTTCAAATGATTTATTTTCAAATTCTCCACCATGATCCGTTTGAATTCTATGAATCAAATAGCCTTGTTCTCTTTGAATATACTTAGCAAATTTTCTAAAATCATCAAATGCATTATTTTTATTAGCTAAGAATAATACCCAAGTATATCTTGAATAATCATCTACAATAACAAATCCATAATTTTTACCACCTAAACTAGTTGTGTTAATTGGCCCAAATAAGTCCATGTGTAATAATTCTAAAGGTCTACTAGTAGAAACTATATTTTTACTCTTGAATGAACTTTTCATATGTTTACCATGAATGCATGCATCACATATAGAATCAAAATGAAAACTAATTTTTGGTAAACCAACTACTAAATCAAGCTTAGAAATTTTATTTAAAGTGTGGATATTGGCATGACATAGCCTTCTATGCCATAACCAAGCATCATCATTTGTAGATTTCATGCAAAGTAAATTCAAATTAACATCATTTCTATTCTCTAAATCAATTAAATAAATATTTTTATATCTATTTCCTATAAGCAAAATAGATTCATTATTTCGAATAATGCAATGTGATGCATAAAAGGAAACATTTAAACCTTTATCACATAATTGACTAATTGATATTAAATTATGTTTTAAACCAGAAACAAATAAGACTTTTTCTAAAGTAATAGAGTTCTTACATATAGATCCAATGCCAATAATCTTTCCCTTTGCATTATCTCCATATGTGACATAACCTCCATCACTTGATTCTAATGTAGAGAATTTTGCTTTATCTCCCGTCATATGTCTTGAACATCCACTGTCCAAGTACCACATGCCTTCATTTATTTTACTTTGAAGGCATTCCTACAAAAGAAAATCAAATGTTAACTTTTGGAACCCAAATATTTTTGGGTCCACATTCCAAATGAGCAGTATGATATCTATTATGTATGGTAGTGGAAGTGCTTGTATTTTTTGGAACCCATACAAAAGATGATTGTTTAGCATTTTGTGATCTACGAGCATAGCAATCAAATGAGATGTGTCCTTTTCTACCACAATAATTACACCAAATATTAGTGTTTGCATATGGCTTTACATGAAGTCCATGTGACATATAAGAAGAATTTTTATTTGATGTTGAACTTGTTGGTGCTTTAGAATAAACATGTGATCTCATGCATAAATCTAATCTTGCTTTTAATAGAATATTTTCTCTTTCAAGTTTACAAACAAGTAAAGAACGATCTAATAAAGAACTATTTTTCTTTTTCAAATCATCACATTCATTTTTTAAATCATTAAAATGTATATCTAAATTTTTATGCTCTTTTTCTAAAACATTATATTTTCTTTTCAATTTTTTATATTCAATAACTAATTCATTAAAAGCATCATCTAATTCTTCATAAGAAATATCATTACATACCTCTTGAGAATCATGATCTGATTCTTCTCCCGCCATAAGGCAAATATTCACCTCTTCATCTGATGAACTTGATTCATCTGAATCTGGGTTGGCCCATAGTGCCTTCTTTTTCTTCTTGAAATACTTCTTTTCTTTCTTGTCACTCTTTCTCTCTAGATCCATCTCTTTCTTCTTTGAATCAATAAGATCTGGACAATCTCCTCTTATGTGTCCAGGCTTCTTGCAATGGTAACAAATAATCCCTTCTCCTGTAGGAAATTTCTTAGTTTGAAATTTATAATTTTTGGATTTCTTATACCTTTGATTTTTCTTCCTTAGTAAGCTTCCAAGTCTTCTTGAAAGCATGGCCACTTCATCGCTATCTTCATTAGAGCTTGATGAACTAGGTTCATCATTATCATCAACTTGCAAGGCAATAGTTTTACCTTTCTCTTTCTCTTTCTTTGAAGATCCATCCAATTTATCCCTTTGAGCTATAACCTGTTCATGTGCTATCAAAGAACCTAAAAGCTGATCAAGTGGATAAGTAGATAAATCTTTAGCCTCACTAATTGCAGTTACTTTAGCATCCCATTCTTTAGGAAGGCATCTAAGAATCTTGTAGACTAAGTCTTGATTCTTATATATTCTTCCAAGAGAATGTAGCGTATTAATTATTTTCATAAACCTTGTATACATATCAGAAATAGATTCAGAAGGAGACATACGAAATAATTCATATTCATGAACAAGTCTATTTATGTGAGCATCTCTAACCTCATTAGTACCTTCATAAGTTATAACTAATTTGTCCCAAATTTCTTTTGCTGAATTTAACATAGAAATTTTCATATAATCATCTGGAAGAAGTGCACAATGCAAAGTGTTACATGCCCTAGCATTTAATTCATCTAATTCCCTCTCTAATGCAGTCCATTCATCAAAAGGTTTTTCAATTTTAATACCGTTAATTTCTTTAGTGGGTGTATGATATTGGTGTGTAAGCATGTGCCACATACGAGAGTCTTGCCCTCTTAAGAATGTACTAATTCTATTTTTCCAATAATCAAAAGGAACATTATCTAACAATGGAGGACGATGAGTAGATTGTCCTTCGGGAAGTGAACCCTTAGGAAAACCTTGTGCCATAGTTTATAAGTGGATCTACTCTAGGATGTTAAGCCAAAATAAAAAGAGCCAAGGCTCTGATACCAATTGTTGGATGACTATGGCACCCCAAGAGGGGGGGTGAATTGGGGTTTTTAAAATTTTTTATTAAAAGAAGAAAATGATTTTAAAGCACTTTTGAAAAGAGTAAGTAATCACACAATAATTCTAAAAAAAAAAAAAGAACAAAAAAATAAATGCAAGGAATGAAAATAAGAGGCACAATATTTTTACGTGGTTCGGCTCGGATTCCAATCCGACCTACGTCCACGCTAGCCAACTCTCGGGCTAGAATTCACTATTCCCAGGTTTGCTTGCAAACCGCACTTCTTTAAACCAAAGAAGTTCTTTACAACCTAAGTACTCTCCTATACGGGCGAGTACAACCCAATCTAATTACAATTAAACTTCTCTAAGCCAAATGACTTAGATAAAGAAAATGCAAAATACAATTTGATATAAATAAGAAAAGCTCAAATAATCTTGCAATAAAATATCCACAATACTTGAGGTGATCTTACAAATAAATCTTAATCACCTCACTACTTGCAAATGACATATTAAATTTGCTCACTTTAAGATAGATTTGTATTTTATTTAAAATAAGAATAATATATGAAATAAAAATATATTCTTGGTGCTTTAAACTTTAACTTTTCAAATAAAGTAAAATGAATAAGAATATATATGTAAATCTATGCCACCTTAAAGAAGTTAAACTACTTGCTTTGCTAAACTTTATGAATTTAAAAGATGTGATATAGAAAACTTTAATATACAATTTCTAACAAGTATTTCACCATAAAATAAATATTTTCAAGAAAGAAATATATGGTGAAAGCTAAAAGAGCAGCAAGTAGAGATTTAGAGATGGAAAGCAAACTCAAGAACTTAAGAGATGCTACTCGGCTTTGTGTGTTGAAGCTTTCCAAAAATGATTTTGATCTCACAAATGAAAAGAACTCTTGGAATAAACTCAAGGCTTCTCCTCTCAAGATTTAGCATGAAAAGAAGAAAGGAAGTATGAAAGAATTGCTGGAGTTTTTCTTGTGTAAGCAGCCCTTACATGAAGAAGAAGAGAGGTATTTAAAGAGAAAAGGTAAGTAAAGGCTTATTTGAATAAAAATATTATTCTAATATGTTTTCTATCAACTAATAATATTATATTCTATTAAGAATTCATTTATATTAAATATATATGACATTCAAACGGCTAGAAAACGGCTAGCCACATGGGAAGGTTAAAAAGTCATCATATGCATCCAAAATAAGGCTAAAACGGCTAGTAGCAGCTTTTATTTAAATCCGATAATGTTAGGAAATTCATTATAAATTCAAATGAAATCCAAATTAGTCATATAATATATCAATTTACATCTACAGAATCCAAACAATCTAATTCAATAATAACTAGACCACGATTCTGACAGCCTAATATCAAATTCAATAAAATGAAGATTCATGCACAGTTTTTAAATATTTATGGATATATTGAATATTAATATAATAATATTATGTAATATATATACAATAATCATTCATTAAGAAATAGATATGAAACAAGTCAGTTTAAAATAATTACATAATAAAAGTTTTGCTAAGTAAGCTTATTATCTTAATTCCCTAATTATATAATTTTCTATATTTTATAATAATTAATCAATCAATGTTGATTATAAAATTTATTTATTAAAGAAATCTTATAGATTTTTATATCAAGATTAATATATAATCAAAAGATATTTAGATTGTGAGCAAATCAAAATATGCAAGTAATATTGATGGACCATTAACAAACTCCTACGATAATGTAAAAGGCTTCAAATTATGCATCTTGGTCCATCTTAATCTCAACATTTGATTGATCATGAGTTGTGCAATGTAAATCCCATAACCAATTACAATGCACATCATTATACCTGAAATACTTAGCACACAAATTAGAGCATCCAAGCATATATTTGTTATCATCAAAATCTCTTAAATAGTTAATGAGGTAGATAATATCAACACTGACCACCCAGGTGGGAAATTAATTGCATAAGTGAATCAAATTCTCATTACAAGGCATATATGATATTTAAATGTAAGAACTATTTCTTGTTTATTTTATTCATGAAATTTTTTATATAATTTTTTCTAAGAATTCTTATTTTTTATCTCTGTATTTCAGGAATTATAAAATTCAGAAGATTAGAAATGCCCATTTTACCATTACTCTTTTCTTAAGCCTGGATTACTTAAGTGAGTGCGTAATAGACTATTAGCAAACCCTTTCTCCTTAAATGAGTAAACCAGCCCTTCCCCCTCTCATTTCATTTGACCAAACTAAGAGAGGGAGTTGACAAGGAGCGGACGACATAGGGATGACGGGCTCGACAAGGGTGGCTCTGGCGTCGGCTTTCCGGTGAAAAAGTTAGTGTAAATTGAAGAGGACGATGAGGGGAGTCTTAAGGTATGATTGTTGTGAAATGAAACCCTCTCAATCTCAAGTTATTTGAAACGAAATGTCTAGGGTTTTTTTTAAATTCTCATTTTCTTCCAAAATTTCTTTAAGGAATCAATAAGGAAGGATTAGAGGAATGATTTAACGATGAAAATGAATTTTTTGGAAAAATTTTTGTAGGATGAAATTTTAGGGCTTTTTTCTAAAACCTTATTTATATTAAGTGTTTTTACAAAGATGATTTCTAAGGGCCTTAGGAATGAATTTAAAACAAAAAATTTGATTTTTAAAGAAAATCTCATTTTTTGTATATTCCTAATTTATTTAATCCGAAAATAATTTAAGTAATTATTAAAATACATTTAGGAATAATTTTGGCTTATTAAATTCATGAAATTGAAGAGTTATGATTTTCTAAAAATTTACAATTTAATTAAATCCGAAAATGAAGATTAACTTATTTAAAATTTATTAATTATCATGAGAAATAGTTAAGGGGAAAATGATGGGTTTAAGCTTAGGACTTAGATTCAACCTTAATGAAGATTGAATTATGTGACACTCCTATTTTGTAAAATTTTTTAGGTTTTAATCATTAAGGTGAAAGAGCTGTGTTGAATCGACACTTTGAGGAAGTACCGTGCTTAAGAGAGGTAGTACTTGTATTTAAATCAAATTTATATCTCTAAATTTTCTAAATTTCCTTTTCTATTAAATAAAACTTGTTTAGTTTGTAAATGTTCTATTTCATGCAATTATCACATGTTTGAGTTTTATTTATGTTATTATGCAAGAAAAAATTTATATTGGCTTATTGTCTCATAACTAAAATTTTTAGAAAGACATGAGAATAATTATTCATGAAGCAAGTTAATCGAATACATGAATTTCTGAATAACTTAAGGCCCATGTGATCTATTATGATGATATGTGCATGTTGATCCGGAATTGCCAAAATAGTAATGTAGTTCTACGGAGCCAAATGGTAAAGGGGCTTGCAAAAGTGAAATGGTAATGAGGTTCTTCGGAGCCAAATGGTAAAGGAAATAGCCAAAAGATTGTGTACCTAATAAGTACAAACATTGGTACTTCCAGGACGGGTGTATAATTTATGATTAAGTATTTTATGCATACAAATGAAAGGTTATGATGAAAAGAAAAGTTGATGAAAAGAAACGTTTATGAAGAATGAAAATGTTTAAAGAAAGATTTAAAGAAACTCTTATATGAAAAGGTTATCTAATTTATGCATATCAATGTTTGATTTTTAGTTTTTCAAGTATTTTGAATGAAAATTTCAAGATAAATATTTTATTTTTAATTAAGTCATGAATTTGAGATAAATACATGTTACTTGCTGAGCGTTGGCTCATCCTATGTTGGAAATTTTTTTCAAGAGAAATTATTAAGAAGTGATGATTGCACAGTGATAATATACCTACCATCATAGAGGACCTCAGGAAGAAAGGTTCTTTTTATGTTTTTTGTTGATTTTATGTTTGAGTTCTATAGTTTGTACATGTGTCTGAACAGTTTATTAAAGTTTATGCAATTGTGGATTTCTATATTTTAGTAGTTGTGTGAGAAGAAACAAATTTTGGACAACTTTTGTATTGATGTTATTAGTGGCTCTTTCATATAATTGGATGATGTTTATATCTTATCATTAAAGCTTTATTGAAATTGGTTATGTTTTATAATTGCTTTCCGTACGATCGACTGTTCCCGCCCCGTTATTTCGGGCTAACCGGGCCGGGTTGTGACAAGATCTACCAAAATCGCATTCTGATTCATTACACCATCAAAAAAGTTTTCAACCAAAAGCAAAAACAAATCTTGATTCAAAAGAACATCCCCACCAAGGATCTCCACCGGCCACACCGGGCTGACAGAGAACCCCTAATTGCCAAAGCTCCACCAAAATTGCCCAATCCGCTTTCTCCACCCAAGTCCTTAGGCTACTTGGGCAAATTGTACAATGGGCAGAATGCTACTTAGGCTGCAGCCTTACGCCATTTTTCATTAGGTTGAAATTTATTTTCTACCAGTCTAGACACAATTTCTCCGGAAATAAGGTGTACAACACTAGTGGAAAGGACATGTGTCTGAGCCAAGGTCGTGAGTGTAAACTAGGGGTATGAGAGAAAGGAACATGATGCTAGAGATTCATATTGCATCAAGGGTGTGAGATTGAGAATAGACAATAATTTATCAGCACCAATCACGGGAGCACAATATCTATAATGGAAGCGATTACAATAATGAAGATCCTAGCGTTAAAAGATTATCGTGTCAAGATCAGTGTAGCTAGAAAATGTTTCAGGAGGCTCTAGCTTTTATCAAATTCTTCCAATCAAATTGAAAATCAAAGTGCAAGACCAAGAAAGCCCAAATAACATTCAAGTCAAGGTTCAGGACAAGCTTGTTGGATCCTTTCATTAAGACAAATATGGAGTGCAATAAAAATTAAGTTGGGAGGACTTTTTTTGCAGAGTATAATAACCGTGTTTGAAGAAGTTAAAACTACCTCCAACCAATCTGAAGGTGAGAGAAGGAAGTATGCACAAATCAAGGAAAAGATTAGGTGATCAAGTCTTTCATCCATCTAGGCATGGTTAAATGAAGGTTTTCAAATAAGTCAAGCTATTTCCAAGTATTTAGTGGTTAGATAGGGTTTTGTTGGGATGGATTATCATATGAGATAGATCACTTATCATAAGTTTTTATCTTTTTATTAGATTATCTTTTTTTATCGAGTGAATCCATATGGAGGGTCTTTTATATAACATTTTATCATTAATTGTATCATCAATGAAGTTCATTTCTTTTCCAAAAAAAAAACCAAAGCTGCCTCCTTTCTTTCCTTATCCGAGGATGCTCCCTCTCCTCTCTCACTCAAAACCCATGGTGAACTTTCTATATCAGCTCCTCTCCAAACTGAGAGGTGCAAGAGGATAATGAAACATGGGAAGTTCAAAGAGGTTAAGGACGAAGCTTTATCAAGAGAGGATTATATAAGTGGTGAGAACATCAAATAACTGATATATTAATCTCCAACCTCTATCTGATTAGTAATATAATCCTTGTGTTTGCTAAGGTTAGATCAATTTCTCTCCCTTTTCCTCTGGTTGGCCAAATTTTACAAAGATCCCTTGGAAACTTGTTAATGCTAATTCCATCAACCAGCGAAGAATAATCTCTCTTATTATTCCTTTGTTAGATTATTGATTGGCTTGGACGATTTGGTTGCAGCCTTCTTTTAGCCACAACTTAAGATATTAATTGCATTATAAACACTGATAATATATTAAGCCCATGAACTTTGTTATCCCAGTCAGATGGCTACGCTTTAATACCTTTTGATGGATTTGGATCTCAACTTAGTATCATAGCATTGAATCCTAGTTTAAGAATTGAGAGACCTTTCTTTCTTTAGATTTTGTTAAAATTAAAACCATAATCCAATTTTCTGTTAAAGATAAAAAGCTGACAACAAGATTAAGAGAATCTTTTGAGTCATCATCAGAGAGTCTGGAAAATAGATTTACTAAATTTTGGAGAATTATGACTCTTCTCCTTTGTCGAAAAATTTTTGTATCCTCAAACGGATTGCATATTTTGTCATCGAGTACGTCATAAGAACATGATATATCACCCCGAAGGGTAAAACTACCATTTCCTTATGGACTCAATGATAAAATTTACAATTATTAACAGAGATTCCCCCACTCGATGTTTGGTCGAGTGGGGTTTATTTATTTCTGGGGTATAAATGTCCCATAGGGGCAAGCCTCTATGGTTAATTACATCCCAAGTTTTGATTTGGGAAAACTTTTGATTAAACTAGTGGGTTTCTTTCTTTTTGAGAGTCATTTAAATGTTGGCTAAAATTTTGATTGTTTGAAATCCAAGAAAGTCTTGATTAAAGGATTTGGTCTTTTAGAAATTTCAAGGAAGAAGTTAATCTACTTGGAATCAGATTTTTGGAATGAGAGCCAAGGGAGGTGAAGTAGGAGCACTTGATTCTGAGGAAAACTCAGAGGTGCTCAAACTATCATATATTAGGCTTTACATTTTAGAGATCTAATTTTGGTTTAAGTTGATATTTTAATTAGAAAGTTGGGGCTTACATTCCAACAATGCGTGTTAGAGGAATTGCCTGAAAGATGAGGACTTATAGGATGATTTGGAATCAACGCATGCCTCAAACCCTAAGACTAAGGTGAGGACTCCCGATAAGTAGTGCCTCGAACCTAAATCTAACGAATGGAAAGGGGCTTACAAACTACACCTCACAAGAGACATAACCTGCCCGACATCTAGATTTACTGTCCCGCCTGGAAGGGACTACCAGCTAGACCCACCTAATCGCTTTTAAAACCATGTGACTTGATCTCAATGAAAATGTAGAGTGGATTGTTGTTTTTATTTAGAAGGTAGGACTTATAGCTTGGCTTTGAGGCCAAGATGCCTAATTATGTGGGTATGCATATGCTAACTCATAAAGAAAAGATTTTGTTAAATAGTCCTTAAGTGAGGGCTTTCTATATGCAACACACTTGGGCTATGCATGTTTATTTTTTATTTTGGAAAACTTGACTCCTTGAAGGAAGCCATGCAATTTTTCTTATTTAGAAAACATGAAGACTAATTTCATTTTTAGATTGTTTACTTTTTAAGCAGTAGAAGATTTATTTTATCCTAAGAGCCTAACGCAACAGAGTCCAGGCCACACGCAAACAAAGTAAATAAAGAAACCTAGGAAAAAGAAGCATTTCTATTGCACACCCAGTAAACAAACAACGTATGCTTTTGTATATAAATAAAATGCAATAAATGTAGATAGAGTCCAAGTTATTACATACATGTTTGGCAGTTGAGTTACGTGCCATTATACAACCCAGTTAAATTTATTACAAACTCTATTTGTGGGGTCTTCAAGCTTCTACCTTGAGAGGGGTCTTTGAGCTTCATCTACAAAAAGGTGCATTCTCCCTCAATCCATCCTTCTTTCTAATCCAAGCCTCACAAGTTTTATATTCTACTTCTAATCAAATACATGATATAAAATAGAAAAAGACTCAAACCTACAAAACAAAGTCAGGAGGCAGTTTATATAATAAGCATATAATCATCCTAAAATTGGCCTAGCACTTACAGTGCTAAGTGCTAGGCACCTGCTTCTACCCTATTGGCAATGCCTCTTGGGGGATTTTAAGCAGCGCCTGCAAGCAAACAACATTATCATAATCATGACATTTACCCCCTTTTTGGATATAGCCACCTACACAGAAAAACATTTATATCTTTTTATACTAACCACTTAAGGGCAAGTGCCCACAATGTAGATAATCTAAAAGGCAATCACTCCACAACATCAATCACATGCGCACACAAAGAAAAATCCTAATCCTAGCATGCCTAAGGGGTTGTGCACCTAAGTGTGTGAGGCTCATGTCGTATATCACACTAAGGGTCCTCCTAGAATTTGGGTCTAAGGAAGAAAGGTTTAATATGTAGCTTTTGGGCCACATATTGATGGATTCTCTTTAGCTTTTGGAGCTAAGAAGAGAAGGTAGGAATCTAACATTTAGCTTTCGAGCTAAATGTTGGAAAATTCTCTATAGCTTTTGGAGCTAAAGAGAGGAGAAGTCTCCTACAATTTTGGAGTTAGAGGAGGATTGAGGGAATATGCAACTTATGGGTTGCAAATTCATGAAGATCTTTGGACACTTTGATGTCCAACAAGAGAGTTGCACCCTTCCAACTTGAGTTGGAAGGATGAAGGGATGAGATTACTTGTTGCTTTTGGTTCAACAAGTAAGATAATTTGGAATAAAATTGGATCACTCAATATAGGTTAAGTACAAGAGAGTTCCATACAACTTTTGAGTTGTAGGAAGAGTGAATTTCTCTACAATTTTGGATTTGTAGAGAAGAGAGTAAGGTGCAACTTAGGGGTTGCAACCTTCCGAACGTCCCTTTGAACATTTGGTGTTCAAAGAGAGGGGTATACTCCCCTAACTTGGGTTTAGGAGAGTAGAAGGGAAGAGAACATAAAGGAACCTATGGCTTCGAGCAAAGGTAAGGAATTCCTTAAGACTTTTGGAGCCTATATAAATGAAAGAGGATTTGTAATTTTAAGGTTACAAATCAAGAAGGTGCCTCCTTGAATATTTGTATTCAAGGAGGTGGAGTTTCATTTTCTTAATTCGAGTTAAGATAAATGAAGAGGATCTTGGTAATTACCTACAATTTAGATTTGTAGGAAACGAAGTAGTACAAAGTTCAACCTAGGGGATGCAAATTGGAGGAATTCCTTTGGACATGTGGTATCCAAAGAAAAAAGTTTCATTCCTCCAATTTTGGGTTGGAGGAGAAAAGGAGAGGGGATATAACTTGGAAATTACAACCCAAGAGGATTCTTTGAACATTTGGTGTACAAAGGAAATGTACATTCTCAAACTTTGGATTTAAGAGAATGAAAACATCTTCCTACAACTTTTGAATGGTGGAAAGATGTGAAGGAAAATATAACCTATATGTTTTACATGAAAAGTTAAATCATTGAACTGTGTTCAATGATGTACCATCATCTACCAAATGTGTGTAGGGCAAAGAAGAGGCGTGCAACTTGAGGGTTACAAGCTCATGATCATTCCTTGAACATTTAGTGTTCAAAGGAAAGTGTATACTCTCTTAATTTGGGACCTTAAGAGAATGGGATAGTTTTCTACAATTTTTAGATTGTAGGAAAGGGATGATGAAATGATTTCTTACGACTTTAGAATTGTAGGAAAGGAGGAGTGAAGTGCAACTTGTAGGTTGCAAGTTAGAGGAATTCCTTTGAATATTTGGTGTTCAAAAGAGAATGACATAAATTCACTTGATTTATGCTAAGTGAATGGAGAGATTTTCTACACTTAGTTTAGTAGAAAAAGGAGAGAAAGTGAACCTTAGGGGTTACACATTCATGAATGTCCTTGAACATTTGGTGTTCAAAGGAAAATGATAATTCTCCTAAATTTGGGCTTAGGAGAGAATGAGAAGACTTTCTACAACTCTTAAGTTGTAGAAGAGAGAAGCAACAAGCAAACTTTGGATTGCATGTTGAAAAGGGATTCCTTGGACATTGGGTGTCCAAGGAAGAGCATTCATTTGCCTAAATAGTGGCTAAGCAAATGAGAAGGGAGAACTTGATATTTTAATCTCAAGTTCAAGAATTTACAACCCTATGCATGGGGAGATTGGAGGTAGCTCCCAAGGCAATTTAAAAAGTCATGTGATGATATATTTGGAACCTTGAGGAGATTCCAATCAATACACATGAGAGGGCTGATAATTGTTTGTTGACTTTGCTACAACAAACAAAGGATTGGTGACTTAGAGTTTATTTCTAAGGCTTAGGACCATGTAATGATGTTGGTTGGAGTTTTGGAGGTTCCAAATTATCATACATGAAAGGATTTTTTGTTGGCTTCTTGTGCCAACAAACAAAATGGGAGAACTTGGAAGTTGGTTCCAAGTTGGAAAGAATTTACGCAATGACATGTCCGAAGCTTGGGGGTGCTCCAAATATCATTGCATAAGAGATGTAATTTGTAGTTTTGGAACTAAAAATTGAGGAAGTCATCTACCAATATAGGTTAGGCAAATGAAATAGTCTAGGTTTAAAATCCTAAGCCTAAAGAGGAAATGCTTTCATTGATTTTTGTGTCTCAAATGAAAAAAAGAGGTAACTTAGATTTTTTTTGGCTCTAAGCTACAAGACTTTCATATAATGATAGGTTGGAATTTTAGAGAATTCCAAATCATCATATATGAAGGGAGAAAAGTTCATTTGCTAACTTTGTGTTGTTAGCAAAAGGAAAGGGGACTTAGGATTTGTTTCCTACAATCTTCATGGTTCACATAAGGGAACATTTGGAGCTTAGGAAGACTCCAAATGTCACACATGGAAGTAATGTTTATGGGTTAGAAGCTCCAACAAAAAAAATAAGAGAGCTTGAGAGTTTGGCCTCAAGCCCAAGCAATCCACATGATGGACATTCAGAGCTTATAGAGGCTCAAAAATATCACATATGGAAGTGCATCTATTTGTAGATTTTTATCTGAATAGAAGGAAGGTGACTTAGGATTTGATCCTAAAGTCTTGATTCATGTACTATAATTGAGATTTAGAGGACACCCCAACTACTAAGCATGAGGGACATGTACATAAGGAAGAGAACCCCCCTATCAATGAAATAATTTCTTACAACATTAGAATTGTAGGAAAGGAGCAGTGAAGTGCAACTTGTAGGTTGCAAGTAAGAGGAATCCCTTTGAATATTTGGTGTTCAAAACAGAATGACATAAATTCACTCGATTTATGCTAAGTGAATGGAGAGATTTTCTACACTTAGTTTTGTAGAAAAAGGAGGGAAAGTTAACCTTAGGGGTTACACATTCATGAATGTCCTTGAACATTTGGTGTTCAAAGGAAAACGATCATTCTCCTAAATTTGGGCTTAAGAGAAAATGAGAAGACTTTCTACAACTCTTAAGTTGTAGAAGAGAGAAGCAACAAGCAAACTTTGGATTGCATGTTGAAAAGGGATTCCTTGGACATTGGGTGTCCAAGGAAGAGCATTCATTTGCCTAAATAGTGGCTAAGCAAAAGAGAAGGGAGAACTTGATATTTTAATCTCAAGTTCAAGAATTTACAACCCTATGCATGGGGAGATTGGAGGTAGCTCCCAAGGCAAGTAAAAAAATCATGTGATGATATATCTGGAACCTTGAGGAGATTCCAATCAATACACATGAGACGACTGAAAATTGTTTGTTGACTTTGCTACAACAAACGAAGGATTGGTGACTTAGAGTTTATTTCTAAGGCTTAGGACCATGTAATGATGTTGGTTGGAGTTTTGGAGTTTCCAAATTATCATATATGAAAGGATTTTTTGTTGGCTTCTTGTGCCAACAAACAAAATGGGAGAACTTGGAAGTTGGTTCCAAGTTGGAAAGAATTTACGCAATGACATGTCCGAAGCTTGGGGGTGCTCCAAATATCATTGCATAAGAGATGTAATTTGTAGTTTTGGAACTACAAATTGAGTAAGTCATCTACCTATATAGGCTAGGCAAATGAAATAGTCTAGGTTTAAAATCCTAAGCCTAAAGAGGAAATGCTTTTATTGATTTTTGTGTCTCAAATGAAAAAAAGAGGTAACTTAGATTTTTTTTTGGCTCTAAGCTACAAGACTTTCATATAATGATAGGTTGGAATTTTAGAGAATTACAAATCATTATATATGAAGGGAGAAAAGTTCATTTGCTAACTTTGTGTTGTTAGCAAAAGGAAAGGGGACTTAGGATTTGTTTCCTACAATCTTCATGGTTCACATAAGGGAACATTTGGAGCTTAGGAAGACTCCAAAATGTCACACATGGAAGTAATGTTTGTGGGTTAGAAGCTCCAACAAACAAAATAAGAGAGCTTTAGAGTTTGGCCTCAAGCCCAAGCAATCCACATGATGGACATTCGGAGCTTATAGAGGCTCCAAAATATCACATATGGAAGTGCATCTATTTGTTGATTTTTGTCTCAACAAAAGCGAGGTGACTTAGGATTTGATCCTAAAGACTTGATTCATGTACTATAATAATTGGGATCTAGAGGACACCCCAACTACTAAGCATGAGGGACATGTACATAAGGAAGAGAACCCCCCTACTCTCTTACAAATGTTTTATTGGATTTTGCTTGAAAGAGGGAAGGTTAACTTCCAAATGCGTTGGAGGGTTTTCCCAAATCAAATTTGATATGATTTTGGGGATTTGAAAATTTCTAGGAGAAACCTAAAGATCCATTTTGGCAAGATCTAAGAGAAACCTAAGAGTAGACATGTGAGGGTTCGTAGCTCCTTGGGTATAGTTAGGATTCACATAATCTAATCTTTTGGAGCTTTGAGGGAGTATCCAAAAGTCATGCAATTGTATGTATTTAGAACCTTGAGAAGGTTCCAATCACCATGCATAAGAGAGAAGGATGAATGCTTATAAATTTTGTACCTACAAGCATGGAGATTTGAACCTAGGAGTCTTTTGGAATCCTAAGTTAAGATCGTTCATGCAATAGAAACATGAAGCTTTGAGATGCTCCAAATTTACATACACGAGGAAGGGAAGACTTGATTGAATAATTCCCGATTCATGAAACGATCTCTAAACCAATTTTAGCATGATTTGAGAAGTTGGATAGGGTGGACTTGCTCCTACGACTCTTCTTGGAAAAATAACATATGGTGTCATCTAAGCAAACTAAGGATATAGGAAAGAATGTCATTGGAATCCCTATGGATAGGCTATAAGAATTAGTTTTCTAGATCTAAGGGAAGCCTAGGGGTGAAGGCTTTCGATTGTCTTTTTGAAAGCTTCACCAAGTTATGTGTTACCACCCTTGACCCATCAACTTACAAAATACACTAAACATGTCCAACAAACTTCCAATATATGATGGGGTGCAATCTATAAGCTCCTTGAAGCCATAGACCACTCCATCTCTGCTTTGCAAGCATCCATAAGTTTGATGAGCACATTCATGGTTTTGCAAATTGTAGGTACAAGGACTATAGCCATTGACATAGAGCGAACATTCAAAAGGCAATAACTCACATAAACTCAATTTAGAATTTAGGAAATAAAAGCACATAAAAAAAAAGAAATTTTGCTTCGTCTCCCTAAACTTAGAGAAGTTCAAGGATTTTTTTTCCAATCAACCTCTTAGTTGTAGGATTTGTAACATGAGTTAAAAATGATCATGGACGATCCCACAACTTTATAAAAAAAAGAATGATTGAAATACATGCTTGAACATCTAGTAAATCTAGAGGGAGATGTGTATGTCATGGCGGTGCAACCCTATCACATGTATATGCTAGTTTTATCATGACATGCAAGTTTTAGGGGCATGTTAACGTATTCCACACTTAGATAAGAGACTACACGCTCCTACGCTTTATTGAACATTGAATGAGCCATCAAAACCTAGGATTTGGTCATAGGTAAGAGCACTAAATATGACATGAATGATATAAAATGCAAAAATGGGGACATTGAATACCAATTCAATGCCCCATCGCCACGCCGCCATCTTTTAGCTCTCATATGAGAGAAAATGATGGAAAATCACTTGATTTTGATGATTTGAATGAATAGACAACTAAAATAGGATTTCGGGAGACCAAAAATTAAGGTTTCTAAGGACCTAAAGCTTTGGATTGTCAACCACATGGCATTGGCTAGGGAGCCTTAAGGTTTCGCCTAAGTTTCAAAGGTATACTTCTCCCGGTTTGTCCTAGCGCTCCTATCCAAGCTCCAAGCACGCTATCCAAGCTCCAAAGTCACTGTCCTAGGTGTTTTGATTGTCTCCGCTACTGTCCCAGGGAAGAAGGTCGCTGTGCAATCCGCTCCGGACATCACCGCCGTTGTCCAAGGTGATTTGAAGGCTCCAAACTGCTGTTTGGAGAGTTTTGAGGCCCTCTTTTACTGTTTGGAAGTCTCCAATAGCTTCCAACTTGTTACAAACTTGCCAGAATTGAGAGGGGAAGAGGTAGAAGCCTTCTTCCATAAGAAACACCACACCAGCCCAAATCTTGGCGAAATCGAAGACTTTGGAGCAAACCTGGAGGCTGGCGGCTCCAAAAGAAGCGGTAGATGGGAGGAAACCGAGCCCTAGAAGGCTTTGCCAAAGCCTTGGACAAGGTCGGATGGGAGATCCGCACGCGAGAAGAGGATTTCTGCCTCTATCTTTCTCTCCTTGTCGCTCTTTCTCTCGCTCGCTCTCACTGGGTCGCAGGACGGGTGAACGAAAAACAAAAGGGAGGCCGAATGACTCCCCATCTTCATCTCCCGCTCTCTGTATGGGACACCCGAAACCAGGCGCCGCTCGAGCCATCCCATCCCACTGCCTCGTTACATGAAATGAGGGAAAATCTAGTAGATTTTCCTGCCCAATTGAAGTGAAATTGAGTGGGATTTGAGAAGAGATCTCAACCCTAGATCTCAATTTTTTTTTTTTGATATGAAAATCAAATTCAACTCAAATTAATAAATTAGGGCTGAAATTGAGTTCAAATCGAACCCGACTTGGATCAATTTGGGTCGATTTGGGTCCGATCGAGTCAATTTTATGAAATTGAACTCGAATCGGTGCTGAAATGTGTTGAATTGGGCTCAACGACGTTCAACGAGGTTCAATTTAATTTGATTTGATTTTAATCGAATTACATTTGATTTAATTTGACTAAAACAAATTTAATTTAATCAAATCAAGGTCTAATTTGAGTCGATTTTTCCTCAACGACAATCACTTGGGTCGATCGAGCACGATCGAGCCTAGTCGGGCTTGATTGGGGTCGTGTCAACATGAAAATAAGTGTCAACAAAAGGACACCCAATATGTGTGGTGAACGAATAGAAGTACGCCACACATATTGGCGTTGACCAAAGAATGATCAAACGAGATCTTCCAAATCAAATATAGTATGATTTGAAAGGAAAAGAGAGACCTATGAGAGTCTAAACTTAAATTTAGACAAGATCTACAAATATAAGGAGATTTCTATATATCACCTTAAGGAAAGAGTTTTATATTGCTCTTGGAAGAGAAGTTTAGAAGCATTTTGGCAACTTCTAAAGAGGTCTCTAAAGACATTTGATATCTTTAGAGAGGATTTGATAGAGATAGAAGTTTTTTGGCAACTTCTAAGAGGCTTCTAGAAATGTTGGGTTTCTCTAGGAAGATTTTGGATCAATTAGAAGCATTTTGGCAACTTCTAAGAGGGATTTCTAAAGATATTTGGTATCTTTAGAAAGAATTTGATTTGATTATAAGGAATTTGATAACTTCTAAATGAGCCTAGGGATATCTTTCTATCACCTAAAAGCTAGGGGTATTTTAGCTACCACCTAAAAGATTTTCAAGGATACTTTGGCTATCACTTAAAAAGAGATTAGAGACATTTGGAGTCTCTAAGAGGGTCATAGGGATATCTTGCTTTCTCCTAAAAGTTAGGGGTATCTTGGCTACCACCTAAAGAGTTTTCAAAGTTATTTTCACTATCACTTGAGAAGGGTTAGGAATATTTGCTATTTCCTAAAGGTCAAAAGGCATTTGACACCTATTGAAAAGCTCTAAGAGGTATTTTGGAAACCACCTAGAAGTAGAGTTCATCTTATTTTGGTAAGATCAAACTCAAGAAGGCTAAGGCTAAGAGTATTTTGACTACTACCTAAGCCTTGAAGGTATTTTGTGTAAGATTATCTATTTTGGCTAGATAAATCTTAACTTTTGGGAAAACTAAAGGGTATTTTGGAAACCACTAAAAGTCTAGATTTGGTTAGACCTATTGATGTTCAATTTGAGTAGAACAAGATCTAAAAGAATAAGTTAGGAGAGACTTAGAAGGTTGAATTCTACTTAAACTCAAAAATTGATAAGAAGACTCCTATTTGGGGATATCTACACTTAGCATTTGGTACTAAGATTTACATTTGACTTTCATTTGGAGAAAGAAAAATTTGAACTTTCCCTTGGGGGAAAGAGAAGATGAACTTTCACTTGGAGAAAGATGAACTTGATTTTCCTTTAGAGAAAATTGGATTTTCTTTCCTTTTGGGGAAAGGGTGCATTGTCTTTCCTTTTGGGGGAAAGATGGAAGATTTGAAAGTTTGGACTGAGATTTTTATAATCCAGACCCAGTCTACAACCAGATGAAAAGAACATTTCCATTTTAAAGAAATATTCATTTATTGAAATTAAAATTTGCATACAATCAATTGTAATATTTCTTGAGGTAACGCCCATTGATAGGTAACATAGGACGTTTACCGTTATAATCAATCAACTGATAAGATCCACCTTGATAGGACTTTTCTACTACAAAAGGGCCTTCCCAAGTATGTTCGAACTTTCCACCTATTTTACGGTGGGATATAATTGGTCTGCGAAGAACTAGGACCAAGTCGCCAACCTTGAATGTCCTAGGACGGACCAATTTATCATGAGCTTGAGCCATGCAGGCTTGGTACAACTCGAGGTTCTGTTGAGCAAGCAAAAACTTCTCATCTAAACCATCAAGTTCCTCCAACCTTAGTTTGGCATTTTGTTCACTTCATTGTTTATTGCAATTCTAAGAGATGGGAGCTGTACCTCCAAAGGGAGAACCGCCTCCGCTCCATAGACTAGAGCAAACGGAGTGGCTTGTGTTGGGGTTCTATATGTGGTCCGATATGCCCACAATGCCTCAACCAACGTTTCATGTCATTGACGTTTGTTCTCATATAAGGTCTTCTTTAACAACTGAACTAATGTCTTGTTCAAAGCTTCAGCCAATCCATTAGCTCGAGGATAATATATCGTACTATACCTCCAATCAATGTTATGTTTGTTAACAAATTGATTAAGCTTGGTACTCTTAAAAGCAGGACCATTATCGGATATGATTCGACGTGGAACGCCAAACCTATATATGATATGGTCCTTCAAAAATTATAGTACATGGCTAGTTTTGACTTCTCTCAGTGGTACGACTTTAGCCCACTTTGAGAAATAATCAGTTGCAGCAAGTATAAACCTATAACCCTTCGAGGAAGGAGGATCTATAGGCCCAACAATATTAGTTCCTCAGCTTTCAAAAGGCCAAGAGGCTATTGTTAGGTGCAAAACATTTGGTGGTTGATGCAAAACTACCCCATATACTTGACATTGGTGGCATTTTCATGCTATTTCAACACAATCTTTAATCATTGATGTCCAATAGTACCCAAGCCTTTTAATTTTCAATTTCATTTTGGGGCCTGATTGGTGGGCACTACACAACCCCGTATGTACCTCGGTCACTATCTTGTGGACTTCATCTTTTGCAAGACATCGCAACCACATTTGGTCAAATGACTGCTGATACAAGGTGTTGTTGATCAGTGAAAATGACAATGCTCTATTCATTTATTTGGTGAGCAACAGACTTCTCCTTTGGTAGTTTACCATTTTGGAGATAATCAATGAATGGTTGGCGCCAATCATCCTCATCATCTACCACAAATGAAAACTCACTAAAGGATGGAGGTTCATTCAAATTTTCAAAGTCAATAAGAGACAAAATTTGGCGATTTTGAACTTCTATTTAGACTGAACCCTTTTCAGGGCATGACATTTCCTTAAGAAGCTTTGCTAGAACATCCGCCGTAGCATTTTGACCACGCGGTATTCTAACCAAAGTTGCATTAGGAATTTGCTCAAACAGCTTCATGGAATATGAGTAGTATTTAAGCAAGTTGGGTTTTAAAACTTTGTAGGTTCTCGCAACTTGGTTAATTACCAAATGTGAATCGCCATAAATTTTGATATTTTTAATTTCCATTGATATTGCTAATTCTAAACCAATTATCAGAGCTTCATACTCCACCTCATTATTTGTACAAGGGTCCGATAAACTGTAAGAATATTGCAATAAGACTCTATCTGGTGTTATGAATATCAAACCAACTCTAGCTTTGCCAGGGAGGAGGCTTTGTGGTTCAATACCTCTTTGGAAAGAGGCCGCACCATCAAAATACAACTCCCAAGCGGGGCTTTCATGGTCATCCAAACTCATTATTTGTTCATCAAGAAGATCATCGTTCAGAGGAGATCCTGTCGGTATTGGGTGTGTTGCTAATAAATCAGCAAGAGCTTGTCCTTTCACAGCATGTTGGGGAGTGAAAGTGATATCGAATTGAAGTAGTATCATGGCCCATCTGGCTAAGCATCCTGAGAGTGTTGGATGGGTCATGAGGTGCTGAAGGGGATTTACCTTAGAGATCAGATTGACTTTACGAGAAAGCATGTAATGCATAAGCTTTTGGACATCAAAGATAAGGCATAAGCAATGCTTCTCAATGGAAGGATAATTCATTTCAGAAGGAATTAGATGTCTGCTCAAGTAGTATAAGGCATTCTCTTTTCCTTCATTGTTGGTTTGGGCCAACAAAGCTCCTAAAGACTCATCTGAGGCTGTAGTGTAAATGATCAATGGCCTCCCCGGAATGGGAGCGGCCAAAATTGGGGTAGACAAGAGATAGCGTTTTATACTATCGAAGGCTTTCTGGAAACTATCATCCCAATAGAACTCTGAATCTTTCTTTGAAAGGGATGCAAAGGGTTGGAATCTACCAGACAAATTGGATATAAAGCATCTTAGATATGCCAACCTACCTTGTAAAGATCTTAGTTGAGTAAGACTTCTAGGAGGTTTCATTTCTAATATCGCTTTGATTTTAATATGGTCAATTTCGATGCCACGGTGTCGAACAACAAACCCAAGAAACTTAACTGAAGTCACCCCAATAGCACACTTCAAGGGATTCATCTTGAGGTCGTACCGATGAAGCCATTCAAATATAACCCTTAAATCAAACAAGTGATCATCTCTTTCTTTGCTTTTGACCACGAGATCGTGAATGTAACATTCAACTTTGTCATGAATGAGTTCATCAAAAATTCTGGTCATTGCACTCTGGTAGGTTTGCACCAGCATTTTTAAGGCCAAAAGGCATGACCTTATAACAGTATATTCCAATGGGTGTTCTAAAAGCAGTGTATTGCTCATCCTCTTGGGCCATTTTGATTTGATTGTACCCCAAGGACCCATCCATAAAGGAAAAGAGACCATGAGAAAAAGCAATGTCAATCATGAGTTCAGGGATTTGTAATGGGAACTCATCTTTAGGACATGCTTTATTAAAATCTCTAATGTTGACACATATGCGAATCTATCCATTCTTTTTCTTAACAGGAACAACGCTAGCCAACCAAGAGGGGTATTTTTCCTCTCGAGTAAAACCAGCTTCAATTAATTTTTTTACTTCTTCAATCACTTATTGTTCAATCTCCAAACGCATCATTCTAGTTGAGCTTGTTTGACCAGAACAACATTTGGTTTAATGATAAGTTTGTGGACTGCTATGTCTGGATTTAATTCTGGCATTTCATCATAACTCCAAGAAAAATAATCCTTAAACTCTATCAAGAGTTGTACCATATCATTGACATCATTTTCATTTAATAGAGCACTTATGAAAGTGGGGCGTGGATTTTCTTCAGTACCCAAATTGATTTCTTTAAGTTCATCAATTGTTGATTTGATTTCTTCCTCAAATTCAAGGGGTGCATCCCTAATTTGAAGGTAATCTGGGTCGTTGCTAGCTTCTAAACATAATCTCTCAACAATATTGTAGGTTTCTGTAAAGATCATATCAACTTCCAGATTATTGGTAATAAGCAAACAGTAATCATCGTCATCTATTGGTCCGACAGTACCAAAGCCAACACCATATTTATTTTTCTTTAATTTGTATTTAGTATTCCATAGATTTTCATGTTGTTGGGCTTCGCCTTTGGACCACATAGATGGGGCAAAACCTCTTTTAATTAAACTTTTGACACCAGCAGGATACCAATCAAAAGGTAGTTCTACCATTTCATTCAAAGAAAGATTCTCAAGTTCTACACCCACTTTTGAACTTGAGGGTTGATGTGCTTTATAAAAGACACGATTCTTCCCCACCTCTTCTTTAACTTAGGTGCAACACATACATTCAAATCTTATACTGTACTTTCAGACAAAGAAGTTAAAGTCTTTACAAACTCATTCAGCTTTTCATATATAGTGAAATCGAACACCTCCTCTTTTTGAGAGTTGTCCTCATCACATGGGAAATTTTCTTTAATGTTCCAAATAGGCTTTTCAATGATAACCCATTTTGAAGAAGCATCTTTTGAACTACCCATCATATTTGACTCAGCTTTTGTATTAGACCCTGAGCCTATATGGGTGATGGGCCTTGTAGGAGTAGATGGTGGAGATAAGGCTTTGGTGGCCTTCATCCTCCACCCATCTTGGCTTCTACCTCCTCTGCCACAATCTCTCCCACGAGTACGCTGTGCCATCCTACCTCCTCATTGTGTTGAAGGAGGGGCAGGATTCCATCTAATCTTTTCCTCAAGCTCCTCTTGAGGGTGCTCTTGGACAATTGGAGACTTTTCTTTAGGTGTACTAGTTCCCACTTGATCCTCAGTTGGTACCACTGATCTAGAAAAAGCTGATAGCCTCTTTGAAACATAGTAAGAAGTATCTTCGTATTTCCCAACTTCATGCACACTAAATGGTTTCAAATCTTCCTTTATGCAGTTTCTACACCATTCCTTTCATATTTCATGCATTGGTGTAGAGAGGAAGGAACCATTTTGTATTCATGGAGCTATGACCTACTAAGAAGTGCTTTAAATGAAGTTTTAGAATCAATGATATGGAATTTAATTTCAGTTCTCAAATCCCCTATCAAAAGTGAAAGAGTGACGGAGCCTAAACCCCTTTGCCCCTTTTCATTGAAGCCACGCAACATCATTTTGTCAGAGCTTAATTTTTGCGTGTTAACATTGAGATGGGTTAAAGTTCTTAGGCTCATTATGTTGACCGATGCACCCGGATGAACAAGTACTCTATTCAACTTGAAGTTATCAATATCAATAGTTATATAAAGTGTGTGATTGAGGTCTAAAGTACCTAGAAGTAAATCCTCTTCAGAAAAAGTTACTCCAGATATTTCTTTGAAGTGTAAATCCTCCTCAAAGGAACACTCTGCGAGTTGAGCCAAACAAATTTCAGGATCAAGTAGAGCCTTGATCAAAGCCTCTCGTATTTCTGGAGAAAGCACGAGAGCATCATATATACTCAATCTTGCAGGGAGTTTCCTAAGGTGTGCTAGCACATTATAATCTACTTTTGGTGGTCCACCACCCACTTTCTCTTGTGGAGCAAGTGTTGGTGGAACCACGCCCTCATTTTGTTTGACAGGTTCTTTTCCCTTATCTTTCTTAGATGCCATTGGAGATGGTATAACATGACCACTTCTGAGATTAATTTCTGTGATTTTTTCAGGCTCAGAAGTTGAGGTCACATTAACCAAAACCTCTGAATCTGATTCTTCTTTCACTTGATTTGTCTCTAAATCAGGTGACTCAAGCTTAATGACATTCTTTACTCCCTGCATTTTGTACACGGGTAGATCATCATCAGATCTAGATTCACTTGATTCAGATAATTGAGAAGATTCAGCTATAGATTGTTCATTTTTAGATTCAGAATGGACAGATAGCACGTACGCAAAAGGATTGTTCATTTCACTAACACCCTTTGGGACATACATGAAATCAGAAAGAGTAAGAGGCTTGGGGGATTTCCCCTTGCCAATTGAAGGAATGACTTACTTGATTTTTGAAAATGGTTCTTTCTCTTTTTAAGAAGTTTCAAAGGTGAAGGTGTAATGACTGAATGACAAGAGGGGGGGGGGGGGGGGTGAATTGTGAAAAACTTTTCCTTAATAAAAATAACCCTAAACAAGAGTTCTAATTTTTTTTTTGTTATTTTTGAAATACTACAACATAACAATTATTCTTCCACAAGCTTCACCATGCAATAGTCATGAAAATTAAATGCAAGTAAAAAAAATAAACGACGATAAGGAAAAAACACACCAAGAGTTTTTATAGTGGTTCGGTCAAAATATGACCTACGTCCACTCCCTGGAGTCCTCCACTCCGGGATTTTCACTATCAAAATAGTTCTCCTTTTTCCCCCCTCAGCAAGGCGGAGAAGCCTTTACAAACCTCCCTTTCACCAACCCGGCGTGGCGGAGTGCCAAACTCTGTTTTCGCCCTCCTGGCGACGGCAGAGAACCTTCTTATTTTTCTCCCTCCTGGAGAAGGCAGAGAACCTCGAGGCAACGGATGTAGACAAGCCTTTCCCTTGGAGATCCTCCCTCAAATCCTTCTAGGGCCACAGGAGGAGAAAGATGCAGCAAGCTTGGAGCAACAGTGTGATCTCCCTCACACCTCTTCTCCCTCACAACGCTCACCTCCTCCTTCCTCTCTCAACCCTCAAGAATTTCTCTAGAGATCTCTCCCTTGGAATCCCTCTCTAACCACGTTCAACCCCCTCTGTAATTCTTACTCAAAAAGGACTTGATTGACATATTAAACGAGCTCCAAAAACCTCTGATTTCAAAAGTAGTCGTTACTGTTCGTACAGTACGATGCAACATCGTACAGTACGATATGTATAAACAGTTCAAAAACAATTCGTACTGTACGATATAATATTGTACGGTACGATCCACTAAACACTATTCGTATAAGACGATAGTCTGGACGATCAGATGTCGTCTCTGTTCATCGTATGGTACGAACAAGTTCGTACAGTACGATGTTCAAAAATTAATTAGGCCTGGATTACATGCACTAATTACGGGTTAATTTAAGTAAGTATTAAAAAACAAATCGTACAGTACGAACACGTTCCTACAGTACGAGCGGCGCAAAATCACTTACTCAAATTAAACTACGGCTAGGGTTTTGGATCTGAACATATCGTACAGTACAAAAATATTCGTACAGTATGATCTATTCACAAAATCGTCCACATAGCTTTGATCGTACGGTACGAATTAAATCGTACAGTACGATCTCCAGAGAAGAATTTCTATGACATTTTTTCATTTAAAAGCAAACTCTCCCCCTGTGTGTGTGCATGGTTGCTCTTACTCTTATGCATTTTGTGGCCAGACTCAATAAAATAAAATCAAATAAATGGAAAAATACAATGTTTGACTCATACTCCTAATCTACCGTTTCTTTAGTCTTCCTTTCGTCCCGAGTCACTTGTGATCTTCCTGAAATGTTAGTACTCAATGTCAATAGCAAATAAAATAGTATTCAATAAAAGGTTGTTTCAAAACACTCATTATTTGGCATCATCAAAATCTCAAACTCGGGGTCATGGGTTGCAACAGAAGGACCCTTTCCATCCATTGAGTTATTTGGAGGAACTCCAAATGCCTTTTTTATGGGTATTTGAGTTCCTTTTGGAAACTCCAATGGAGTGTTGGGTAAATTGTTTAACATTTTTAAAGAAGATTTAGACAAGGACAACTGCCAACCCTCTGCATTTGTAAGCATGGCGGGTTGCAACAGAAAGACCCTTTCCCTTCTTTTGTTTTTTTTTTTTATTTTAGTTTTTTTTTTTGAGTAAACACAAGAAAAAAAAATAATACCAAAAGCAAGTGCAAAACAAAAAGGAATGCATTTAGATAATAGGCACAACAAGGTACAACAAACTTCTCCCCCTTTTGACAGCACAAAAAGGAGGAGCAACTAAAAGCAAAAAGTAAGAGAAGAAAACAAACAAAAACTACAATGCAAACATAAACAAACTAAGCAGACGGGTCCTGATCTGGTGGTGGTGGAGGTGGATTTGGTTGAAAATATTGAAAGAGAGCATCGAAGCGGTGATCAATTGCAGTGAACCGTTCGCCAAACCACTGCATATCAGTCTCGTGTTGGTGATGCTGTTCTTGAATATGCATGTCGAGACGAGTCTGCAGCTGGTCGAAGCGGGCGACTAAGTCATCATTAGGGTGCTCTGGTGCTGGTGCTGGTGCTCGGGGTGCAGCATGGCGTCGTGGTCGAGCTGGAGCTGCGGCTAGGGCATCTTCTCCTTCTTCGTCATCAAAGACTGGATCTTCAGGCTCATGTCCCCGATGAAAGAGAATACGGAAGGAAGCATCCGTATAAAAAATAGGAAGAATGTCGGATTCACCAGGGTAGGCTAATTGATATTTATTGTGGAGGATATATCCTATTAGGTGACCAAGAGCTAGATTTTGTTTTCATCGGGTAGTAGGTAGACGAACAAAAGTCATGTGGCGAATGTAGTTGCTAATTAAATCGACCTCATCAAACTTAATGTTGGACATAATAAGATAGGTAGCGACGGACAAGGTAGGGGTCAGATTGATACGGTCTCCACCTTTGGGTATGATTGAGGTTCGAAGAACATGTTGAATTATACGTGCATTTCGAGTTAAGGATTGAACAAGGGGTTGGTGTTGATGAAATGCAGTATTCCTAAGGACTCTATTTACATCGCTCCAATCAAATTAATCGGTAAGAAACGAGCGAACCATAGGTCCTTCAGTGGACAGCCCAATATATTGGGCGATATCGGCTCTAGTGATTTCAACAGTGCAGCCACAAACAAAGGAGTGAAAAGTGGTGTTGTCTACGGTGTAGGTGAGGTTGGCGAGGAATTCAAAAAGCAGTTCAGAATTATATGGAAACACCAGAGTGAGTAGGAATTGGAAGGTCGTGGAAGCAAAGAGGCTCATTACCTCGAAATTGAGAGCAGCCTGATTAAGCATTTTTGAAGGGGAAATTTTGCAGGCTCTATAGCGATGGTAGGCTTCCTCATTTTTAGTATTCAGAAAACGATCAGGTTGGCGACTCGACGAGGACGAGCTTCCAGCAGTCATTCAGAACTCGCTTAGACATTGCAATAGGACACGAAAACGAGTGAAGAAGTGAGTGAGGAGAGATTTCAGTGAAAAGAACGGCCTAGGTAAGGGTATTTATAGGAAATTTCAAACATCGTACAGTACGATCTGGAATCGTACAGTACGATAGGCAATCAATGTTCTGACCGTTCGTTTCGGGAAAAGGCAGTCAAATCGTACAGTACGATATATATCGTATTGTACGATCAGGCGAATTTCGATCGTCCCGAGGCCTCAGTACGACTTTTGACCAAAAGTTTTGTACTGTACGAATAGGTGTATCGTACAGTACGATACATAATAAATATCGTACCGAACAGCTTTAACTCATATTTATTCTGTGTGCTGTCGTGGATCGTACCATACAATATGGTGGTATCGTACAGTACGATACTCAATAATGTCGTACCAACCCGTTAAATTCGTCCCAATCCGTTGCTGACGTGGATCGTATTGTACGAAAAAGAAATATCGTACAATACGGTAGGCAATTATACGGGACGAATATCGTACAGTACGATCGGGATCGTACAGTACGAACAACAGAGCCTAAATCAGCTTGTTTGTGTACAGTGAGATATATCGTACAGTACGATTTAGGTCGTACAGTACGATGAACAGCGAACGCAGAGTTTTGGTGAGGTGAGTGTGTGATGATCAGGAGCAGCCAAACAAACAAAAAAAACACAAATTTTTAATTTTAATTTTTTTATTATTATTATTATTATTTTTTTATGCTGTTATATCTATGACACCTAATCTGGTCCTCAGGATGCAAAAGGTGTCGAAGGCTAAAGGTTTTGTGAATATGTCTGCCAATTGATCTCCTGTAGCGATGTGATGTAGTTCTATATCTCCCTTAGCGACGTGATCTCTAATGAAATGATGTCTAATGTCTATGTGTTTCGTTCGAGAGTGTTGAATCGGATTCTTAGATATACAAATTGCACTTGTGTTGTCACACATGATCGAGATGGTTCCAACAGGTAGTCCAAGATCAAGAATTTGTTGTTTTAACCATAGCACTTGTGCAACACAACTTCCTACTGCAATATATTCTGCCTCGGCTGTGGAAAGTGCTACTGAGTTTTGCTTCCTACTGGACCAAGAAACTAATGATTGTCCGATGAATTGGCAGGTACCAGAGGTGCTCTTTCTATCTATCCTACATCCTGCAAAGTCTGAATCTGAGTACCCTAGGATTTCAAAGGAAGTGCTGTGTCTGGGATACCAAATTCCTAAGTTTGGGGTGCCTAGTAGATATCTAAGAATTCTTTTGACAGCAGTTAAGTGATACTCTTTAGGATCAGCTTGGAAACGGGCACAAAGGCACACACTAAACATTATGTCCGGTCTACTTGCAGTCAGATAAAGAAGGGATCCAATCATTCCTCTATATTTTTTCTGGTCTACTGATTTTCCACTAGGATCCTTATCTAATTGGATTGTCGAACTCATTGGGGTGTTCATGGGTTTTGCACTATCCATTTCATATTTCTTTAAAATATCCTTAATATACTTTGATTGGCTAAGAAAAGTTTCATTATCCATTTGTTTTACACTAAAGCCAAGAAAGTAATTAAGTTCTCCCATCATGCTCATTTCAAACTCATTTCTCATTGTTTTTAAAATTCATCGCATAAGTTTTTATCCGAAGATCCAAACAAGATGTCGTCCACATATATTTGAACAATGAGAATTTCTTCTTTGACCTTTTGTAAAAAGAGTGTAGTATCTACACTACCCTTTTTAAATCCTCTATCCAAAAGAAATGAGCTAAGTCTTTCGTACCATGCTCTAGGTGCTTTCTTTAATCCATATAGTGCCTTCTTTAATTTAAATACATGGTTTGGAAATTGTGAACTTTCAAATCCGGGGGGTTGCTCAACGTAGACATCTTCCTTAATTACCCCGTTCAGAAATGCACTCTTTACATCCATTTGATATAACTTAAAGTTTTTGAAGCAAGCAAAAGCTAAGAGCACTCTTATGGCTTCTAGTCTAGCAACCGGGGCAAAGGTTTCTTCAAAGTCTATCCCCTCAATTTGGTTGTACCCCTTAGCTACTAGCCTTGCTTTATTCCTTATTATTGTTCCTGAATCATTCACCTTATTCTTGAATACCCATTTTTTTCCAACAACACTCTGATCTTTAGGTCTCTTTACTAACTCCCAAACATCATTTCTGGCGAATTGGTTCAGATCTTCTTGCATTGCTAGAATCCAAAATTCATCTCCTAAGGCTTGATCTATACTTGTGGGTTCTATCATAGAGATGAATGCTGAGTGACTAACCTCCTTCCTAAGTCCATGCCTAGTTCTTACACCTTCTGAAGGGTCTCCTAAAATTAACTCTTTAGGATGACTAGAAGAATATCTCCATTCTCTAGGCAAAGCTTCCTGAGGTTCGACCCTTTCTCCTAAGGTCATCGTCTCTACTCCTTGAATTACCTCTATTTCATCATCTTCAATTTTAGATTCTTAGGGCTTATCTAATTCATCAAATACCACATGGGTGGATTCTTCTACTACAAGGGTTCTCTTATTAAAATTTCTATAGGCCTTACCTACAGAAGAATAACCTAAGAAGACACACTCATCAGACTTGGGATCAAATTTTCCTAAGGGATGTTTACCATTATTTAAGATGAAGCACTTACACCCAAAGACATGTAAATGTGAAAGATTTGGTGTCCTACCCTTAAGGAGTTCATATGGAGTTTTATTTAGCTTCGATCTTATGTTTACTCTGTTCAAAACATAACAGGCTGTGTTGACTGCTTCTGCCCAAAAGTATCTAGGAAGTGTATACTCCGCTAACATTGCCCTAGCAGCTTCTACCAAAGTTCTATTCTTCCTTTCTGCTATGCCATTCTGTTGGGGTGTTCTAGGAGCTGAGAAATTGTGTTCTATTCCTATCTCTTGACAGAATGACACAAACTTATCATTTTGGAACTCTCCACCATGATCGCTATGGATTGTTGATATTTCACAACCTAATTTTCATTGAATCCATGTGGAGAATACTTTAAATTTCTCAAAAGACTCATTTTTGTGTGCTAAGAATCTTACCCAAGTAAATCTAGTGAAGTCATCTACAATCACAAATCCATAATTCTTTCCACCTAGACTGGCTATACTAACGGGTCCAAATAAGTCCATGTGTAGAATTTCTAGTGGCCTAGAGGTGATCACATCTCTAATTGAGTGAAAGGATGATTTTACTTGTTTTCCTAGTTGGCAAGCATCACATAAGTGATCCTTAGTAAAGTCTAACTTAGGTACACCTCTAACTAGGTTTTTCTGAGTGATGTTTCTAAGAGTTTTCATACTAGCATGGCATAGTCTCCTATGCCATAGCCACGAGTCATCAACTATTATTTTCAAGCAAAATGTTTTTGAGCTATCAACGCAATCAAGGTCTAACATGTAAACATTGTTCATTCGTTTTCCTTCTAAAATTATTTCATCAAATAAACTAATCAGGCATCTATTAGGAAAAAACTTAACATCAAAATCTTTGTCACACAGTTGACTAATGCTAAGTAAGTCATGCTTTAAACCATCAACTAGTAAAACATTTTCAATTAAAAAATTCTTAGCATTACCAACGATACTTGAGCCTATCACCTTCCTGGTAGTGTTGTCTCCCAATGTTACTTTGCCTCCAGTTTTGGTCTCCAATAGGATGAACTTCTTCATATCTCCAGTCATGTGTCGCGAGCAGCCACTATCCATGTACCACATGCTCTCACTAGGTCTTTTGTGAGAGCATCCCTACAATTTCATTCAAAGATTAGATTTGGGAACCCAAGTGAGTTTGGGTTCCTCCTTATGCTTGCATGAATGAGATGTATGCATGCTATGCTGTGATGGATGCAGTTTAGGTCTCCATACTAAGTGTGTCCTACAGTGAATTGTGCATGTGCGGGCTATGTGACCTAGCATGCCACAAGAGAAACACCTAACACCAGGAAATGGGTTTACTAATCTATGTGGGTGGTGGTGCCTCTTTCTAAAGTTTTGTGATGCATGCAGTGTTGGGGGTTTGCGAGGATGGCCTAATGTGAGTGATGCAATTTTATTTTCTAGTTCTTTTATTCTCTCACTAAAGGTTTTATTTTGAGCTGTCAATCCATCAACTTCTATTAATAGTAAGTGCTCACTATGATCTACTTCTAATGCAAGTGCCGTTAGTTTTTCAAACTCTACATCTAGTTCAATATGCGATGTTTTCAAGGATTCATGTGCTTCACTTAGTTCAATATGCTTCTTATTTAATGCATCATACTCATCAAGAAGCAACATGTGATTTTTATCTAAATCAGAATTTTCTTTAACTAAGTTAGCATGCTCAATTTGTAACGAACTAAATTCAATATTAAGTTTAGCATGCATCTTTTTCAATTTCCTATACGAGTCATGAATATTCTCAGAAATAAGCAGTAATTCATCATATGAAAGTTGACATACCTCGTCTTGATCCGATTGATCAAGGTTATCGTTAGCCATAAGACACAAATTAGTTACCTCCTCCTCTGCTTCTTCCTCTGACGATTCTGAGGCAGAGTCGGCCCAAAAGACTTTTTGTGTCCTCATATTTCCTTTCTTGTATTTGGCTTTCTCATCACCTTTCTCCTTAGCTGGTTGGCTCTTCAGATTGAGGCAATCGGCTCGAAGGTGACCTGGCTTCCTGCATTCAAAACAGATTGTATCAGATGAAACCTTATTGGACCTTGAGCTCTTACCTTTATTCCAGCTGTTCTGATGACGCTTCTGTTTTCTCTTCAAGAAAATTTTGAACTGTCGGGTCATCAGTGCTATCTCATCGTCTTCCTCCCCTACAGAGCTTTCACTTTCTGAGTTGCTAGCTTTTAATGCCACTGTCCGCTCCTTTTTCTTTTCACCTGCATCACTTTGCCTTTGGCTCACTCCTTGCTCGTATGCAATGAGTGACCCAAGGAGGTTATCAATAGAATAAACATTAAGATCTTTAGACTCAGTGATAGCTGTTATCTTAGCATCATAGGAACTATGTAGGCATCTAAGAATTTTATTCACTTTCTCAGAATTTGAAATTTCTCTACCTAATGCATGCAAGGTTGTCACAATTTGGGTGAACCTAGTGTACATGTCAGAAATTGTTTCGCTAGGTTTCATACGGAATAATTCATAATCATGCAGTAGAATGTTAAGCTTAGACTGTTTTACTTCGTTTGTTCCTTCATATGTAATGCACAGTCTATCCCAAATCTCCTTACCAGAAACACAAGTAGATACTCTCATATAGTCCTCAGATTTCAATGCACAAAAAAAGCAGTTTAAGCACTTAGCAATCAGTTGGGCTAACTCCCTATCCTCATTGCTCCATTCAATAAAAGGTACAGGAGTTTTCAAACCATTAACAATCTTAAATGGTGCAACATATCCATCATTTACTAACATCCACATGCGGTAATCTATAGATTGCAAAAATATAGACATTCTAATTTTTCAGAAATCAAACGGAAAGTTATCAAAAAGTGGTGGACGAGTTATTGAATAACCCTCCGCAGTGTTACGATTACCAAAGTTCGACATGATCGTTTTTTTTTTTCAAGGTTTTCTAAGACACTATTTTTGAAAAACAGGCTCTGATACCAATTGTAATGACTGAATGACAAAAGGGGGGGGTGAATTGTGAAAAACTTTTCCTTAGTAAAAATAACCCTAAACAAGAGTTCTATTTTTTTTTTTTTTGTTATTTTTGAAATACTACAACATAACAATTATTCTTCCTTAAGCTTCACCATGCAATAGTCATGAAAATTAAATGCAAGTAAAAAAAATAAACGACGATAAGGAAAAAACACACCAAGAGTTTTTATAGTGGTTCGGTCAAAATATGACCTACGTCAACTCCCCGGAGTCCTCCACTCCGGGATTTTCACTATCAAAATAGTTCTCCTTTTGCCCCCCTCGGCAAGGCGGAGAAGCCTTTACAAACCTCCCTTTCACCAACCCGGCATGGCGGAGTGCCAAACTCTGTTTTCGCCCTCCTGGCGACGGCAGAGAACCTTCTCATTTTTCTCCCTCCTGGAGAAGGCAGAGAACCTCGAGGCAACGGATGTAGACAAGCCTTTCCCTTGGAGATCCTCCCTCAAATCCTTCTAGGTCCACAGGAGGAGCAAGATGCAGCAAGCTTGGAGCAACCGTGTGATCTCCCTCACAACGCTCACCTCCTCCTTCCTCTCTCAACCCTCAAGAATTTCTCTAGAGATCTCTCCCTTGGAATCCCTCTCTAACCACGTTCACCCCCTCTATAATTCTTACTCAAAAAGGACTTGATTGACATATTAAACGAGCTCCAAAAACCTCTGATTTCAAAAGTAGCCGTTACTGTTCGTACAGTACGATGCAACATCGTACAGTACGATATGTATAAACAGATGTCGTCCTGGTACGAAGATGTACGAACAGTTTAAAAACAATTCGTACTGTACGATATAATATTGTACAGTACGATTCACTAAACATTATTCATACAGGACGATAGTCTGGACGATCAGATGTCGTCTCTGTTCATCGTATGGTACGAACAAGTTCGTACAGTACGATGTTCAAAAATTAATTAGGCCTGGATTACATGCACTAATTACGGGTTAATTTAAGTAAGTATTAAAAACAAATCATACAGTACGAACACGTTCGTACAGTACGAGCGGCGCAAAATAACTTACTCAAATTAAACTACGGCTAGGGTTTTGGATCTGAACATATCGTACAGTACGAAAATATTCGTACAGTATGATCTATTCACAGAATCGTCCACATAGCTCTGATCGTACGGTACGAATTAAAATCGTACAGTACGATCTCCAGAGAAGAATTTCTATGACATTTTTCATTTAAAAGAAAACTCTCCCCTGTGTGTGTGCATGGTTGCTCTTACTCTTATGCATTTTGTGGCCAGACTCAATAAAATAAAATCAAATAAATGGAAAAATACAATGTTTGACTCATACTTCTAATCTACCCTTTCTTTAGTCTTCCTTTCGTCCTGAGTCACTTGTGATCTTCCTGAAATGTTAGTACTCAAGGACAATAGCAAATAAAATAGTATTCAATGAAAGGTTGTTCCAAAACACTCATTATTTGGCATCATCAAAATCTCAAACTCGGGGTCATGGGTTGCAACAGAAGGACCCTTTCCATCCATTGAGTTATTTGGATGAACTCCAAATGCCTTTTTTATGGGTATTTGAGTTCCTTTTGGAAACTCCAATGGAGTGTTGGGTAAATTGTTTAACATTTTTAAAGAAGATTTAGACAAGGACAAATGTCAACCCTCTGCATTTGTAAGCAAATCAACACTGCCTTTTTGGTTGAACACTGTTGGAGGGGAAACTGTAGTAGTTGACTCTATTTTCTGCCCCACGGTAGGGATGACCTTCACATGAATAACCCTAGTAGACCCTTGTGAGGGATTTGCTAAGTATGCATTAGGAATACTCATCCTACCAGCCTTGTACTCACTTTCAACCCAATCTTTAAAGACATAGAAATCTTATAAAACATGACCCAACATCCTATGATAAGTGTAATAGTTTGGCTCATTGCTCTTATCAACATCTGCTAGTCTTTTGGGTTTAGGGAGTTAAAAATTGTCATCTTAAATCAAGGACTTTAAGATTTCCTTTGTAGCATCTCTCCTAAAAGAATATTGTTAGTTGATCTTTTCAATCAATCCCCTAGGATCGGCTTTTTGACTACCCTCTCTTTATCCTTTCTAGGTTGCTGCTCAGTGATCTTTCTAGGCTGTTGCTGCTCAGTAATCTGAATATGTTTTTCCTTTTGGAAAGATAATGCTGACACACTGCTTTTCTTTCAATTGTTTTCTTTTTGAATTTCTTAGCATGGTCACCATTATTGTTATCTCTAAGGAATGACAACTGAGCTGCCTCAGACTGAAGACTAGATGCCTTACTAAGTAATTTATCAAAAGTCCTAATAGTGAACCCCTTAAGAATGAGTGTTATTGGACCATGAATATTCCTTAGCAATATCTCTATGGCATGTTGTTCTTGGAGTTGTGGTTCACATTTTAGGCTAAGGTTTCTCCACCTAAGAATGTAATCCACCAACCCCTCATTTGGCTTCTGCCTCTTCACTATAAGGTCTCCCACTATAATGTGGTGTTGGACTCCAGCAAACCTTTTCACAAATAAGGACTCCAGCTCTGCAAAAGTCTTCACTGAGCCATTTGACAACTCAACATACCAATCAAAAGCCACCCCAGAAAGACTGCTCACAAACTGTCTGAAGAGAAGGGCATCACTGCCACCCACATTACAACACCCAACTCTAAAATGAGCCAAATGCTGACATGAGTTTCCCACACCATCAAAGAGTTTGAAGCAAGGGGCAACAAAACCTTTAGGGTACTGTACTAAGTTAAACTCCTCGGGATAATGTCTTCCTCTTTGAATCGAGTGACCTCCTTTCCCATGTGCCATAGACTCCTTGATTTGCTGACTGATGAAATCCTTCAAATCGTTTTTTGATGGTTGGAGATTCACTGACCCAGGTTCATTCTTTTCTTGACTCCCAATATCCTCATCAACTTGCACTACCTCCTTAGCCTTTTCTGTACTAGTGGAAGGTCTATCAATTGTATTTGGGATCTTTTGGGGACCCAAAAGCTGAGCAGCAAGGGCAGTCATGGAAGAAGCCATCTCATCTAATCTCTTAGCCATATCACTAAGTTAAGTATTCTTATCTTTCAATTGTTGAAGCAAGGCAAGAATCTGGGGATTTTCACTCCCTTCCTCCTCTACTTGCACTTCCAACAACTCATCTGTATGAGGGTCTCCTGGAAGAGAGGATCCTCTTCTACTATAGTGGAGAACTTAGATATCCTCCTCATCCATAAGATCATCCTCATCAGGATTAAAGTTTTCAATCAATGTTCTATAATTTTCCTCTTCCTCCTTTTCCCTCCTTTCATCCTCATCAATCTTTCTAAGGCATTCTTTAAAATACTCCATCATTTCTTCAATGGTTTTATCCGTTGAATGGTTGACATGAGAAGGATCATATTCTTCATAACTGTTCACCTCCATTGGTGCTTTACCTTTATCATTAGGATCAACATGAGTGGAAGGGGAAGAGTGTACCTTTGATGGAGCCACCACCTTGGGTCTCCATTCTTCCTTCACCCCAAATGAGGAGGTATGGGATTTTTGGTGTCCCAAATTTACCTCATCTAAAGATGGAGTCTGAATGCGACCCCCAGAGTGTGGCTTATCATAAGGAGTAGGAGGTCGGGTCTTCTTTTATAGACCTCCTAAACCTAGTGGGTACATCAGATCTAACAGAACTGGAAAGGGAAGTCTGAGGGACCACTCAGCGATCAGGGTAATCAACCTTTGGTCTGCCACGGACCTCAGGCGATGGTGCTGAGTAATTAACCAAAACAATCTGCTCATCAACTGCTCTCTCTTGACGAGGCCCAGAATTGTACCATCTATTAAAGCTAACACTGCTGGCTGCCTAGAAAATTGGCGCCTATCCCTTTGGGCCAGTTCTAAAATCAGTTTGCTATCTTTAGGATCTCTATCCTTAGCTTAGCAAAGTCTTTAGTGATCGTATTTTTCATGGCTTTAATCACTTCTTCTTTTGTGGTGTGCATGTGATCAACCACACTTTGAAAAATTCTTCTTATGCCCTTCTCCCACTTCTTTTTCATCTCATTAGGAGTACTTTCAGAAGTTCTAGATGGAGGCCTAGGGGGTGGTGCAACTATCTTTTTAACATCCTCCTCTCCCCTAGACAAAGAAAGAGAATAAAACCTACTCCCCTCAGCTAATCGAGAGAGGTCCATCATCTCAGCATCCCGCTCAGCTTTCTCTCGCTTTTCCATTATCTTTTTAAATCTTCTATATTTATTTCTTTTTTGAGATTTAGCTGGAACATAAGTAGAACTGCCCCCTTCCTCAAACTAACTGGACTGGAAAGGATCCTTAGGCTCTGGGACATCTAAGAAAACTACCAAAGGCTGAACTGGCTCAAGCTCTTTATTAGCAAATTTATGCTTATGCAATAGTGGAGTCAAAGCTGTTTGTCTTTCATCTGATTTCAAAACCTTAGGGAAGGTCAATATATTAAAGACAAAAGGCTGAGAGGCTAAAGCTTTGGGAGACAGCTCAGCCACCCTCTTCCTACCACTATGAGTAGGTGACCTCTCCCTAGTAGGCAGGTTTATTTCCAATACCTTCTTTTCAAATGAAGGTTGGTTTTCCAAAGTCCTAGCCTCAGATGGTGTAGGACCTTGGAAAATAACTTCCATATCCTCAAAACCTTACCCAAATTTGATCATATCCCCAGGAGCAAAGCCGGATTGATCAAAAGACAACTATAACTGATCACCAAACTTAAAAATCAGTCTGCCTTCCATTTCTGCTCTACTGAATTATCAAACAACTAAATCTCAAAAGATATCATAAAAATCAAAATTTCTAACATCAATATCTCTATTGTATCTATTTGAACCCAATTATCATAACATCAACCAATCACCGCACTTCTTCTGAGTTTTCTGACCACTGACTTGAATCACTGACCACCCATAATTGCGACTCGAATTTAATGGATGATGAAAGAATTTGTTTGAGTTTGAAATCTCAGACCATTTGATATTGTTTGGTTGTAGATTTATACAACCACAACAATTATGGTGAAGAAATGAGATTTTGAAATTGAGAATTTGAGAATGTGAATTTTTTTGAAAATGATTGATTTCGAAAATCAAAGTTCATCTTTCTCACTTTTGAAATTGATTTGGAATGTTCATGTGGATTTGCATTTTCTTGTATTGACATCACTCAACCCAACGTTTGAAAATGGGAGAGGCATACAATACAAAATTTGATTTTGCAAATGCCATTTAGCCAATATTTAAAATGACTAAATGAAAACCACTAATTTAGATGAAAAGAGACATCCTCCCCAGCGGAGTCACCATAAAATCTGTTGGAAAATTTTTGTATCCTCAAACGGATTGCATATTTTGTCATTGAGTACGGCATAAGAACATGATATATCACCTTGAAGGGTAAAATACCATTTCCTTATGGACTCAATGATAAAATTTATAATTATTAACAGAGATTCCCCTGCTCGATGTTTGGTCGAGTGGGGTTTATTTATTTTTAGGGTACAGACATCCCATAGGGGCAAGCCCCTAAGGTTAATTACATCCCAAGTTTTGATTTGGGAAAACTTTTGATTAAACTAGTGGGTTTCTTTCTTTTTGAGAGTCATTTAAATGTTGGCTAAAATTTTGATTGTTTGAAATCCATGAAAGTCTTGATTAAAGGATTTAGTCCTTTAGAAATTTCAAGGAAGAAGTTGATCAACTTGAAATTAGATTTTTTGAATGAGAGCCAAGGGAGGTGAAGTAGGAGCACTTGATTCTGAGGGAAACTCAGAGGTGCTCAAACTATCCTATATTGGGCTTTATATTTTAGAGATGTAATTTTGGTTTAAGTTGATATTTTAATTAGAAAGTTGGGGCTTACATTCCAACAACGCGTGTTAGAGGAATTGCCTGAAAGATGAGGACTTGTAAGGTGATTTGGAATCAACCCATGCCTCAAACCCTAAGATGTGGTGTTAAATCATTTATCTTGCTTTTGACCAAGTATATTACCTATAGCAAAATCACATACATCACACATGATTATAAAAGGCAAATACCGATTAGGTGCGATAATAACATGATAAATTATTAAATGCCATCTAAAAATATTAAAAGCCTTAACCATGTAGTGTCAAATATAAAAGGAACATCTTTTTCTAATAGATGACATAATGATTTCGATATTTTGAAAAAATCTTTTATAAATCTCATATAGAATCTTGCATGCCAAAGAAAACTCCTTGTGCCTTTAATTGAAGTAGGAGGGGATAATTTTTCCATGTCCTGAACAATGGCTTTGCTTACCTCTAACCCCTCCTTACAAATTTTATGCCCAAGAACAATTCCTTTGGTCACCATAAATTAACATTTTTTTTTCATAATTTAGCACTAAATTTATTTCCATGCATCTTTTAAGAATTGTAAAATGATTATGATAAGAATCAAAAGTATCAAACATGGAAAAGTAATCCATAAAGATTTTGATGCCCTACTTAGTCAAATCTAAAAGAATAGGCATCATAGAACTCTAAGAAGTAGTAGGGGCTTTAGAAAGACAAAAAGGCATTCTTCTAAAAGCAAATGTTCCATACAAGTGGTGAAAGTAATTTTATCTTGGTCTTTAGGTGCTATAGGAATATGGTGGTACCCTGAATATCCATCTAAAAAAGAGTAAGGAGAATGACCTGCCAACCTGTCTAACATTTGGTCAAGGAAATACAGAGGGAAATGACATTTTATGGTGGTTTCATTTAGCTTCCTATAATCCATACAAATTCTCCACCCAACAACTTCCTAGTAAAGATTAACTCATTATATTCATTGGAAACTATTATCAAACTACCCTTCTTGGAAACAAAATGAATATAATTCACCTTAGCACTATCTAAAATGGGATATACAATTTATGCATCTAACCATTTAAGTATTTTCTTTTTTAGCACTTCTTTCATAAATGAGTTTACTTTTCTTTGGGGGTCAACTTTTGGGTTAGAGTTTTCTAGCATTAAAATCCTATGCATACAAAGTGTGGGGATAATTCCTTTTATGTCAGCTATAGTCCAATCAAAAGCTTTCTTCAAATCTCCTAAAAATTATTTAACTTGCCCTCGTATTCTTTTCCCAAATTTATAGAAATTATTATAGGCAATATTGAATCATTACTTAAAAAGGTATACTTAAGATGGTTGGGTAAATCCTTAAGCTCTAAATCAGGTGATTTCACTAAAGATGGTCTTAAGGTTCTATCCAAAGTTGAGGTATCTAGAATCTCATACCACCCCCTTAATATCCCATAATGGGCTTTAATAAATTGAACATGATCTTCTATATCACTATCATTTCCTTTTATAGATTCATGTAAAGACTTATCAATTAACACCACTTCTCTAAATTCCTCAAACAATATCTTCCAATTTAACCCTAAAATAATATTTATTCTTCTCATTATAGAGTTTTATAGATTTAAGCATGTTGATAATCACTTCTTGATCATGCACTCTTGTGGTTAATTTTCCTTTATGAATATCTATCATAACCTTATGTATTTCTAAGAAAGGTCTCCCTAAGATAAAGGGGGGGGGGGGAGAGAGAGAGAGAGAGAGAGAGAGAGAGAGAGAGAGAGAGAGAGAGAGAGAGAGAGAGAGAGAGAGAGAGAGAGAGAGAGAGAGAGAGATAGATAGATAGAGAGAGAGAGAGGGAGATATATCTTTCCAATAATTTTCCCTTTTGTGGAAATAATCAAATTTGGTATCCAATAGGATGATGCGATGTTGCAACCCGATGACCCGACGCGCCCACAAGATTTTTTTTGCACGTGCTTTTCTATTTACCGCACAGCCCGACGACCCGACCTGGACCGAAGGTGAAAAGTCACTCTTTTATTACATTTTTTCTTGCTTGCCCTCATTTAAAATTCGTGCCCTTTGGGTTAACCTTGCATCCCCTCTTTTATGTGTACTCGATACTGGTGCCCTCACAGATGCTCATGTTCTTTTGTAAATCCATTTCTTTCTCATCACATTCGTTGCTGAAGGTCCATATTTTCTTGCTTTAGTTGAAGATTTTTCTGTAATTTTTGGAAGCTCGGTACCATGCTCGATACTACAGTCGGTAAATTTTAGTTACCATGCTCGTTAATCGTTTGTAAATCCCTTTATTTTTTATGGTTTTGTTTTGTAAGTTGGTTTAGGGTTTTGTATTCTTGTTCCATATATGGAAGGGAAATGCTCTGTCTATGGTTCATTTTGTACGCTCGGTATTGACTCAGTTTTCTGCATGGTACCGAGCGTAGTACTGAGCCTGCGTTATTTAGCTTACGTTATTTTGTACCGAGCATTAGGGTTTTGATTTGTTCTCATTTTCTGCTTAAGTAATTTTTTTCTCTAGGTATTCGGTACTGTGCATGGTACCGAGCGGTTTCAAACTCAGCTGCTCGGTATTTTACTTGATACACTGAGAGGAACTGATCGGTATACTTAGTACAGGCTTGATATTATACTCGGTACAGTACTTTATATTGTTGTTGGTACTTTGCATAGGCCAATGTTTTACTTGGTACACTGAGAGGTACTGCTCGGTACACTCGGTACTGGCTTGGTATTATACTCGGTACAGTACTTTGTACTGCAGTGGGCACTCTACATAGCATAGTGTTTTGCTAGGTTTATATCTAAATACTTGTTTGTTGTTCCATAATTGAAGGGATAATTTCTAAAGATTCATTTTAGGTGCAGAGCATCTACGTTTAGACAAGTTTGTGATCAATTGGGAGATACATTCAGCCAAGAATTTGTTGATGTTTTGAAGCCGCTGCACCTTCATCCATTCCCCTTGTTGCCTGCTTTCCGTCAGAACGTTCCTCTTGTTCATATGTTGCTGACCAAATGGAATTACCAGAAGAAGTGCTTCGTAATCAAAGGAAAGAAGTTACCTTTCACTTATGATGAGGTTGCTCTCATCATTGGACTACCCAATAGGGGTAAAATATTTGTGATTGGGAGTGGAAGGATTAGTGGGGTAACTTCTAACGATATTAGACATGAAATTCAGAGTTTGAAGGACTCCACCCAAGTACATGAAGTACAGTAGCATTTCATTAAATTTCTATTGTCCAATCTATTTTTCCCCCTTGCAAACTTCAAGGCACCTTCAAGTATCTTGATAGTTGTAGACAATCTTGATTATTTCTTAACTTACAACTGGCCTTTAACCATATGAATCTTCCTTACCGAAGAATTTGATTCGATTGCCATGAAGCATATGAATGGCATTTCTCTAGGATATATTAATGGTTTTGTAACAATTCTTATTGTGAGTATAAATCTTTTGTACATCTTATGGATTTTATTTTAATTTAGCCATTCTATAAATATGATTATTTGTCTAAAGGAATATTTGTTATGGGTGTAGATATGATTTCTCAAACATACCAAAATACAGAAACCAATGGATGAGCAATCACGGTCTCGTTTTGCTCGGTGGGACAACCAACTAATGTACAATGAGAAGGAAGTAGAAGAATTATTTGAATTACTTGATGATGAACAGGTATGCATTTTATAGTGTTAGTAATGTATATATGATTTAGGTTTTAAAAAAATAGTGTTTTGCAGATATTAAAAGAATTTAAACAAATAATTACGGAGGCGAGATCCTTTTTACTCAAGGCTCCCTCTACATCAATAGAATCTTCACCGACAATCCAAATTAATATACATCCACCCAAAAGCTCCCCAAGGGCTTCCACTCCACCCAAAAGAGCCAGCCCCCATGCCCCCTCAATCGGGTACCCCACCACCCGAAGAGGACAGCCAAGCAAAAATCAACCTATCCAAACCGCTAGATGAAGAGGACCGTCAAAACATGGCCAAGTTGATATCACATAATAAAATCCTTATTACCAGGCTTGCCAAAGTTGAAACAACATCTATCCTGCTAGAGCGATGAGTTGAATCATTAGAGAAGGTATTGTTTGAACTTAAGGATTTAGAGAGAAAAGTTGAAACAATACAAAAATTTCTTGAGTCCAACTTTCCAGCTACATTGAAAGTAAATGGTACAAACTTTGGCACACCTATCCCTATGGAGCTTGAAGATATTGAACCAATGGCTATACCAAAAGAAGAGGCTCAAGACCAAGCAGAGAAAGTTGATGTGGGTCAGACAACAACAATAATGAATTTAACTGTTTCACCATATAAAGTCATAGGAAGCAGTGGAAATGCTGATCAAGCAAAGACTTCTACAGATAGCACTAGCATTGCTAAAAGGGTTAGGCAAAGGGCTGATTGTAAGTGGAAATTGGTTAAGAGCCCATTTACAATAGGCAAAAGAAAGAGTCATAAATCCGGGGAAATTGGTGAAATTGTTGAAGTCAATGAGGAAGACATAATTAAACCGGGACCAGCGGCAAGTAAATTTGATTACCCTGGCCAAGAAATGATAACTAAGGAGATGTCCACTTTCATAGACAAATGTTTTGAGAAGTTCAATGATAAGTAAGTGACATTCTTACATCATGTTAACCCTTTTCTACCTAACCTAATGGTAAGCCTAATTGTTTGTAATTTTGTAGGGCGGCAACTATTTTTTCAGCTGGAAACATCGTTATTTATAGAAGTCAAATTGATGAACTAATAAACCAACAATACCTAGATAATAACCATGTTGACGCTTTTGCCATCACTCTAGAAGAGAAGAACAAGATATCCCCAAGGCTCTACAAGCCTTTCATATTTGTTTCGAGTTTTCATTGGGCATGTTTGATCTTAATTAAGGATATAGAGTGGATCATGTACAGGATACTGAGCGGATCATGTACAGGATACCGAGCTGATCATGTACAGGATACCAAACAGTATTTCATGTTAAGGATATCGAGCATATCATGTACAGGATATTGAGCGTATCATGTACAGGATATCGAGCGGATCATGTACATGATACCGAACAGGATACCGAGCAGTTTTCTGCTATGTTAAACATTATATGCTTATTATGCCAGGGATATTATGATGTTGTCAAATATAAAATACAACAGTTCATAACCCACATCAATAAAGAAGCTATCATGAGTGCTGATTTCATGCTTATACCTATTATACATTGCAATCATTGGACACTGCTTATGGGAAAATTATCTGAAAAAGTTTGGGACTTCTATGATTCATTACCTAACATAACTCATACTACCATATCACTTGAAGTTGTAAGTAACATTTATGAATTGTGGTTTAAATTTTGTGCATGCTACCCGCTATTTATGTTTTGCTCAACTTGTGTGGTTTAAATTGTGTGCAAATTAAACATTTATATGATGATACTAAAAAGGTATTCGATGACAATGACATTAGGGAATGGCCAGTTAGGCGTGTTGAAGAAGCTTCTACTCAAAAAACAGTGTCAACTACGTAATGTACTTGTGTAAATATATGGAAGCAGTTGTACAGCCGCAAGGTGTTATATGGAAGGACCTAGAAAATCGGCAAGATAGCATGCCAAAATTCAGAGCTAAATTTGCTTTCACATTGTTTTGTACTACACTAAAATGATCGAACATCATTTGTAAATAGTTGAATTACTTGTACATAGCAAAATTATACACTTGTGCATAGGAAAATTAAGTAAAATTAGTTGTACACTTGTTCATTACTTTCTTCTATATACATGGCTTCCAATTAAGTATAAAACTATTGCTGCTCCTTTAGTAAGTGACGAATTCATTGCTGAAGTTGACTTTGTAAGGGAAAACAACCAAAACATGTGATCAACTCGAACTGTATATCTTTCCAACCCGCTAGGTTTAAGAACTTCCTTTTACCATAAGGCTTCCGTTTCAAAAGGTCCTTATATAAATCAATAATAAATACATCCTCTACTGGATCCCAAGGGCGATAAAGAATGCAATTATTCTAAATCGGAAGCTGGTAATGCCTTATTTCTAGCAGGTACTCCTAATCTCTCATGTTGCAGCTCATGATATCGCTTTTGAAGAAAGTTAAGACTAGCCATGTGGTGATGGTACTTAAAAAACTATTTCTATACCCATTTCCAACCTTTGGCATTTAGGAATTTACCTTATCTATTCTGTTCAGCACCCATTGCATCTTGATGCAAGACGAGGAGATCAATATCACATCGATTGTTCTAGTAATGCAGACAACATCTATAGACGTTGTTTGGCCTTGCTTGGTTTTCAAGTAGACCATATGAAAATTCTAACATCTTCTCATGCATTTTAGTTGTTGCAATGTTCATGAATGCTTCGATTGGCATACCAAAATGTAGATTAGTTTCCGACCAATGCAATTTATAGACCATAGCAGATTATAATAAAATAACACCCTGTAATTGTTCCTCAAGTCGACAGGGAAGTTGTAGGCTGGAAGAAATCTTCTCTTTAAAATATTTTCAATCACTAATCAATCTCACTATGAATACCTTACCTGCCCCTTCTGTCAACTTTAAATAGCTTTAACTACAACATCTACCCAATATAAAGAAGTGTACGGAGTACCGATAGTATCGAGTACCCATTATCCCGACAGTACCGAACACTCAGTGTACTGACAGTATCGAGTACCCAATGTATCGATAATAGCCAGCACTAAGTGTACTGACAATATCGAGTACCCAGTGTATCGACAGTAACACACACTAAGTGTACCGATAGTATCGAGTACCCGGTGTACCAACAGTATCGAGTACCCAGTGTACCGATAGTACCGAGCACTAAGTATACCGACAATATCGAGTACCCAGTGTACTTAGTACCAAGTGAGCAGTACCTAGTGTACCTAGTAACATATGTAGTTGAATAGATATAGAAGTTGAAAATAAAATGATTAATGAAATGTGCAATGAAATATTACTAATGTAAGTCATATATCAGACAAATCTGCATAAAATCATTAATACATTGTTCAATGAAATATTACAAATGAAAGCCACATATCAGACTTTCTTCTCTGCATCAATAATTCCCTTCATCATTCGTGTATATTCAGTCAACGGTTTTGTGCTTGGTCGACCATTAATTAACTCATCTGTCAAGCATTCTGGTATTTGGGTGAAAGTCGGCTGCTTTGAAGGTTCTTCTATGGAATCTGGGATTGAACAATATGTTATGGATTCTGGGACTTGCTATGTTGCAGATTTCTTTTTTCTCTTCTTCCTCATCTCCCTGTGACTCTTCAATCTTGCATTAGAAATTCCTTTAGGCTTGCACTTCTTAAGATCATTAACATTCTTAGGTCCACCACCTGCTCTCTTAAATGGATCACAATTCTTCATTCCTGTAAGGATGAAGTCTACATTTTTAGCCATCTCGATCATTGTTGACAACAAGTACTGTTCTGCATCTTCATTCCCCTATGCTCGTGTGATAATTTGATATGCAAATCTGCTTACATGATTTCTAAATATCATAGCAACACCACCCTCCTGTGTACCCTCTTGTGTTTATCTCACTTTCTTTCCAATGCCTTTGACCTGTCCAGAAAAAAAATCTTTCCTAGCTCTTGCTGACCATTGGGGCAAGAGGTACTGCGAAAGAATTCTAACGATATCTAATTGCCTGATTACTCTTATACAATGAGAATAAAGTAATCCCATCATATTGAACTTCCCACAGCTGCAATCAATTGTACCTTCCGTTGAATTAAAGTGAACCGTCCAATTTGAATTCTAATCTTTTCTATCAACTTTCACAAAAAAATGTGGATCCATCATTGGATGCATGATTTATACACATCCCACCAACACCCTATAAGAACTCTGCCTCAAAAAAAGAATATAATTTCCTTGTATAAAAATTTGCAGCTTGCTTCAGTATTCGGCTACCTGTAACTACAGGAACTATGTGTGACTGACTGCATTTGATCTTCATCATGTTCATTTCAACGCCAACTCATCATCACCTTCTCTATCCCCAGAAAATATTCAGTTAAAGAACTTGTTGCTTTGGAAATACCATTACACACATTGTTGGTAAACTCGCTACACTGTGTAGAAAGAATGCCTATGTTAAAGCATTTCTTATTAAATGTTGTTGACCACTTATTCCTGATTTTATACAGATCTTTCAACCATTCATGACTTTGGAGGTCTCCTTCACTAATCATTTCAGCCCATGATTTCTCAAACTCTTCCTCAGAGTCACACTTAAACACTTCTGAAAAAGTCCTCTAACTTTTTTGTTGCTATTGTAGCACCACACCTTGGATGGTGCCTTCTTGCTTATGTGCCATGGCACAGCCTATGTTGTGTTTGGGGAAATGCAAATTCAATCGCCCTAGGCATTGTCTGGTCTTGATCAATAAATATCGTTATGGGATTTTTACCACCCATTATTCTTAAAAATATTTTAAATAACCAGGTAAATGATTCAATAGCCTCCTCTGATAAAAAGGCTACCCCAAATAGAATATTCTGCCAATGATTATTTACTCCAACAATTGGTGCACAAGCTAGATTATATTTGTTTAACCTATAGCTAGTATAAAAAATAATCACATCACCAAAATAGTCATAATATATCCTTCCTAAGCCATCTACCAAAAAAAAATCAATAATCTATCTTTCTCATCAGTTTGTACGTCCTATGTAAACATGTTATCATGAACTAGTTGTTCTTTTTAATAAAGTTATATGCATCCCTCATAGAGAATTCTATGTTTCCTTCACCACCTGCTTCATCGTGTAGATACGTAAGTGCATCAACTGTTCGTATCCTAGCTTCTGTCATGGTTTTAAGAACTGAGGCCTTATCATCACTGATGTTCTTACATGATCTAAGCAAATGTAGATCTTCGGGCTTAGCTAATTCGTGATTGTGGTTCTCAATGTGTTTCTGGACCTTCCAAACACCATCTTGACTTACTGAAAATCTAATCATAGCTGAACTCCCGGTTCTAGTATTGGCTCTTCGATATTTACAATTGGAATTCAAGTCAATGCTATTCTTAAATCCAAATTTTGAACATACAAAGTCATTTGATTTAATTTTCCTCGAATTTGGCCAGAAACCATGATGGTCCTTCCGAACACTGAATCCGATGTTATGAGCATAACTGCAATACATGTCATATGCTTTATTCTCACTTGAATAAACACCCTGCGCAATTGTGAAAATGATTTTCTCAATATTTTTTTCTTGATACTCGGTATTCTACTTGGTATTTCTTGGTGTTCTACTCGGTACTACTCGGTATTCTAATCGGTACTGCTCGATATTCTATTCGGTATCGCTCGGTACTATTCTTGGTACTGCTAGGTACTATCCTTGGTACCGCTCGGTACTATTCTTGGTACCGCTCGGTACGTCACTCCGAGAGCCAAAAAATACATGTAATACTCTCGTATCTTACTTTAATTCTACTGTAAATATTAACTCTACATTCATAAGATCTCTTGATAAAATCTATTTGGTTGAAACCTTACCGTAAAAATCTCAAACATTTGTTCCGTGCTCCGCTCCTGCCTTTCTTCCTTTGCATCTTTAGTTTGTTCCATCTCATCGAACGATTTTAAGTCATCCAAAGATATTTCCATTTTTTATTCTTCTTCCTTGCTTCTCTCCATAGAGCTCATCTACGAAATTACCCTAAACCCTAATGTACAAAACAGAACAAACAGGGCGGCCATTTTTAAATTTACATGAAAAAGTGACTTTTCACCTTTGGTCCAGGTCAGGTTGTTGGGCAACGCGGTAAATGAAAAAGCACGTGAAAAAAATCTCACAGACGTGTCGGGTCGTCGGGTCGCAACGTGGCATAATCCTATTGGATACCAGATGTATAGATGCGTCCGGTCACCTGACTCAATAATTTCCCCAACTTTTGGGTTAGAGTTTTCCTGCATTAAAATCCTATGCATACAAAGTGTGGGCTAATTCCTTTTATGTCAGCTATAGTCCCATTAAAAGCTTTCTTCAAATCTCCTAAAAAATTATTTAACTTGCCCTCGTGTTATTTTCCCAAATTTATAAATATTATAATAGACAATGTTGAATCACTACTTAAAAAGGCATACTTAAGATGGTTGGGTAAATCCATAAGTTCTAAATCAGGTGATTTCACTAAAGATGATCTTAAGGTTCTATCCAAAGTTGAGGTATCTAGAATCTCATACCTCCCCCTTAATATCCCATAATGGACTTTAATAAATTGAACATGATCTTCTATATCACTATCATTTTCTTTTATAGATTCATGTAAGGACTTATCAATTAACACCTCTTCTCGAAATTCCTTGAACACTATCTTCCAATTCAACCTAAAATAATATTTATTCTTCTCATTATAGAGTTTTATAGATTTAAGCATGTTAATAGTCACTTCTTGATCATGCACTCTCATGGTTAATTTCCCTTTATAAACATCTATCATAACCTTACCTATTTCTAAGAAAGGTCTCCCTAAGATAATGGTTATCTCCCAACCCTCTTCCATGTCTATGATAATAAAATCTACACTGAAGATAAACTTATCTACCTTAATAAAAAAATCCTCTACCACCCCCTTAGGATAAGTAAGTGGTCTATCAACAAGATGAAGGTTGAAAAAGGTAGGTTGGACCTCTCCACATTTAATCTCCTAAAAATGAACAAAGCCATGACAATAATACTAAAACTTAGAACACATAAAGCCCTCCCATAGAATCTATCAAATATAGTTATAGGAATGTTAAAACTACCAGGGTCCTTAAATTTTTTAGGGAGCATCTTTTGAATTATATAACTACATTCCTCCGTTAAAGCCATAATTTCAAATCACCCAAGTTTTCTTTTCTTATTTAGGATGTCTTTCATGATATTGGAATATGTGGGCATCTACTAAAAAGCATCAAAAAAGGATATATGAATAGTAAACTTTTTGAACACTTCTAAGAACCTATAGAATTATTTTTCTATATTCTGTTTAGTTAGCCTTTGTGGAAATGGAGGTGGCGGTCTCTCTATAACCTTCCTAATAGGTTTCTTGATTTTTTTCATTGGTTCAAGTTATATAGTAGGTGGTTCTAATGCTCTTCGACTCAACTATCCTTTTGAGGTTGTTCATTTTCTTTATAAGGGTCTCCCAAAACTTTCACACTCCTAAAATAAATGTTATTACAATGCCCTTCCAAATTCTTATCCCTAAAATCAAAAGGTTCATCATGAGAGGTCCTATTAATCACATTAGCAAGCTTCCTACTTTATTTTCTATATTTCTCAGGATAATAACTTGATTCTATAGTTGAATCCTCATTTAAATAAATATCTCTTCAAAATGTGTCTCCCTATCTCTAATCTGATCATTTTGATTAATACCTATGGAGTAACACTGTGTTGGTGAGATGTTGGGCACCGTAGTGCTCGATTATCAAGGGTTCACTACAGGTTGTTGAGAATAATTCTAATTTTCTCCAGGATTCACTTGACTTCCATTATATTGAATGTTTTAATCATTATTATTATTTAATTAAAATTAGGGTGGTTCCTCCAACCTGCATTATATGTACTATAATAGGGGTTATTTTGTCTTTCAATCGAATTGACATTTCAATCCCTTGGGCACTATTCTTAAAAAAATTCAAATTATGATATTCCAAAAGCATACAAGACCCTAAATTCACTCCCCTACTTATTTAATTTCTTAGAAATAGCAGCTACCTGAGAGGTTAAGATTGAAAGTTCGTTAGGGATGTTAAGCCCTATAGAACTGGCCCAAGCTAACCAAGAGGGGGGCCGGGGTGTGAATTGGTATTTTAAAATTTTCTTTTCACAAAGAATAAAAATCACATAAACCAAAATCACACCACAAAAATAAATGCGGAAATAAAAGTGCGGAAGAAAGAAAACAAGAACATAGAAATTTAGAGTGGTTCGGTCAACTCGACCTACGTCCACTTCCCGGAGGCACCCTCCGAGTATTGTACTACAAACGTGACTCTCCTTTAGCCCCCACAACTACGCGGAGAAGCCTTTACAAAGCACCTTCTTTTTTCCACCCCGGCAAGGCAGAGAACCTACCTCCTTTTGCTTCCTCCTGAAGCTGGCAAAGAACCACAACCAAAAGCTAACTCCTTACCTCTACCTACCCTTCAACAGATGAGAAACTATAGACGAATAACAAGCAGAGCGATTCTTGAAGCAACCCTTGTGAATCCCCTCACAAGCTCCCCCTCACAATATCCTCTCTCTCTCCCTATCTCTCTCTTTCTCTCCTCAAGGCCTTCTCAGGTCAAGGCAGCAGCCAAAAGCCTTCTAAAAATATTGAACAAGAGTTCTTAAATAGAAGAGCTTCAAAGGAGCTCATTAATTGCAAGTTGCCGACATTATAGTCCAGGCTGATATGGACATCGGCCTGGCTGATCAGTACAAAACTCAGAAGATCGGCCAGAGCATCGCCCTGGATGCAAAACAGGATGATTGAAAATTGGCTTGATCGTCTCGGCCGATCTTACGATCGTCCCGGCCGATCTTATGATCATCCCGGTCGATCTTACGATCGTCCCGGCCGATCAGTTCAAATCAGAGGAAAATCGTCCAGAGCATCGCCCTGAATACAAGCTGGCCGATATTTATCGTCCTGAAGTAACTTAAGGTTTTTGAATGGATCATTCTGGCCGATCCTGCGATCATCCAAGGATGATATGATCGTATCAATCATCCTTAATTACTCCCTTGATTTCCTGATCAATTAAGGCATAATTTGAGAATTTCGTCCAGGCCGATCAATGATCGTTCTGGCCGATAATTTAAAAAATACAGTATACCTTAATTGTCTATGGAGGCAACTTCTTTATGTTTTGAGCTTATCGTCCTGGACGATACACGTATCGTCCAGGTCGATATGTTAATGACGACTGCCTTAATTAAGAATCCTTATTTATACTTTCTGTTTTAAGCCTGATCGTCCAGGACGACGTAAAAATCGTCCTGGCCGATATGAGTAAAAATAAAAATTCTAAGTCTCTCAAGTGTGTGTGTGTGTAGGGTTACTTAGCATCAGTCTCTTTGACCATTACAAGTAGACTCAAGAAGTGAAAAACAAAAGTACAGACTGACTCAACCCTAAAACTACGCGATCCTGAACTGGCTTCGTCTGTTCGTCCGATCTTCGATTCCTGAAAAAGTTAGAAGAAACAAGTAGTCCAAGAGAAACAATATTTATCAATCATCAAAACATAAGCCATGAAAATAGGTTTGTAACAATCTCCCCCTTTTTGATGATGGCAAACACAAGTAGGAAAATTTCAAAAAAAAAGTTCATTAGAATTTCAAAGTTACAAACCCAACAACTTTTCCTACCACACCTTACTCCCCTTTTGTCATCACAAAAAGAGGGTCCAGATACACAAAAGACAACACCACAACAAGGAGAGAGAGAGAGAAAAAAAAAGACTAAAAAGCAAACTACATAAAATAGGAAACAAATAACAGAAAACACAGACTAAAGAAACGAGGGACCCTGAACATCTGATGGAGGTGGTGGAGGTGGGTGCTGAAAAGTACCTGGCAAGTGTAGTGAACTGAGCATTGAACCAGGTGATGTCTTGGTCATGCTGCAACTGCTGGTGAAAAGCAGATCGTCCGGGCCGATTAGGTGTATCGTTCAGGACGATGCACGAATAATTGATCGTACCGGCCGAAGTTAAAATGTTTTAAATCTGTGCCACGTGTATCATCCAGGATGATCAGTTGATCGGCCAGGACGATTGTCCAATAATGGATCGTCTGGGGCCAATTTTAAAGATTCAAACATGCTGACACGTGGATCGTCCAGGACGATCCAGTGTATTGGCCAGGACGATGCACATAAAATGCATTGGCCAGACGAAATATTCTATCGGCCAGGACTATCATCATGATTGCAACAGAGTTCGATCAGATCGTCCAGGATGATATGGTATCGTCCAGGATGATATGGTATCATCTAGGACGATGACTTACAACAAGCACTAAAAAGACCAGTAGATGGAATTTGAAGAGATTTTGTCCTGTCGTCCAGGACGATAAAAGTATCGGCCAGAACGATGTGACTAGAAAATGAAACCAAGGAAAAGATGGTGATGATCAAGGCCCTCAAAAAATAAAATAAAAGAAAAACAGATAAAAAAACACAGTAAAAGAAAGCAAAAACACAACGAGAAAAAAAAACGAATATTTTTGAATTTTAATTTTTCTAATTTTTTTTTTATTTTATTGAGGTATCATATGAGAAGTTTTAAACTTTAGAGTTCCATAAGGTCAAGGAGTTTAGCCAATCCCAATCAGACAAAGGTAAAATATTCGTTTATGTTAACCCTAGATCAGACGTTCTTTATGGTACAAATTTTCTTTTGAAAACAAAAGGGCTTAACTCATAATAAACCTAATCGGGCAAAAAAGAAGATTCAATCAAAACTTGTTTACAAAAAAAATCTCATAAATAATAAAACAAAGTAATTTTTCTCAATCATGAAACTTGAAATCAAGTCTTTGAAAATCTCATATAACCCATAAGTTCTTCTAAGTTTTAAAAGTTTTAAAAAAGAGAGGATAGCTTGCTTTTTAGTGGGCTTATTTTATGCCTCTTGTATCTTTGATTTGGCTCTTTGAGCATCTTGATTTTTGATACACATTTGTGTATATATTTTTCTTTTTCAATTTGACGTCATTGGCCTCTTTCCTTTTTAATTCTTGCAAGCTAAAAGCTCTTTTGCAAACTCTTAAAAGAAGCTCAATTGTGAGTATATCCTCCAAATATTAGAGAATCGGAGCTCTCTCTCTAACATAGGGAAGAATAATCCACAAAATAAAACTAAAGAGTCATATGATCAGTGCAAGGGCAAGATCTCAAATAACTTGAGAGATATATAAGAACTTTGGATATTATGCATAAGATAGATTTTTTGTAGCAAGATAAAAAGAATCTTATTTTCAAAAACCATTGGCTAAAGTGAGTTAGGCTTTTGTTTAGAGAAGAAAGTCATACCACTAAATAAGGTTGGAAGGAGGGAAACCATCAACAGTGTTTCTTCCTTTAACCAATTTTAGAAAAGCTAAACACAATCCTCAAAACTCCAAAATCTAAAAAATCTTGAAAAGATTTAACATATGGAAAGCCAATTTTAAAAGCAAAGTGAAAACTAAACACATAAAAAAAAATACAAACAAAGCAGAAATAAAACACACTGAAACAAAACACATTTCAAGAAATTATTGAAGCAGCAGGTTTGAGCATGTATGAGCTGCGAGCTTTCATATGTCCAGTTATCCCATGCTCCAACAAGGTCTTTGGTGAGAGCACTCCTGCAAAACTTAACAACAGTCAGATTTAGGAACCCAAACAAGTTTGGGCTCCTTCTTAGGAAAAGTAGAATGCAATGCAGGTATGGTAAGTTGTGAATCATGCATCTTAGGTCTCCACACCCAATGTGTACTACAGTGAATGGTGCAAGTGTGTGAGATGTGTCATAGCATGCCACATGAAAAACATCTAACTCGAGGAAAAAGGTTTCTTAAATGATTTGAGTTATAATGCTTCTTCCTAGGTTCTAGCTTAGGATCAAAAGTAGATGTCATCTGATTTTTCTTACATATATCAAAATTATTTTGAATCCTCAAGTTAATTCTTTTTAATGTATCATTATCAATCATCAACTTTTTCTCAATCTCTTTAGATTTCTTAAGATCAGATTTAAGTGAGGTATGTGAAACTTTTAATGCATTATTTTCATCAATTAATTCCAAATACTTTTTGTTTAAATCATCAAATTCATCAAGAAGAGCCATGTGATTTGAATCAATAGTTGCATGATCTTTGAGAAAAACTTCATGCTTTTTTTTGTAAATTTAAAAGTTCTAATTTTAGGCTAGCTTGAGTTTTTTGTATGATGCATGTATTTTCTCACAAATCTCAAATAGTTCATCATAGGTTGGTTTACATACCTCTTCCTCATCACTTTGATCTTCTCCTATTAAACACAAGCTTGTAGTCTCTTCCTCTGGTTCATTCTCAGAGGAGTCAGTACCAGATTCTGCCTAGAAAGCCTTTTGGATTCTCTTCTTATCCTTCTTGAACTTAGGTTTCTCCTCAATCTTTTCCTTGCTTGTGTTATCTTGAAGTGTCGGGCAATCAGTTCTCACATGTCATTGTTTCCTGCAATTATAACAAATAATATCAGAAGATTCTTTAACATGTTTATGATCCTTACCTTTTCTCCAATTTTGATGATGCTTTTGTTTCTTCCTTAGAAAGCTTTTGAATTGCCTTGTGATGAAGGCAACTTCATCGCTTTTAGACCCGGAAGATTCAGAATCTGATTTATGCGCCTTTAATGCAACTGTTTTCTCATTCTTCTTCTCACCTGCATCAAGATTTCTTTAATTTCCCCCTTGCTCGTAAGAAATGAGTGAGCCAAGTAAGTTATCAATAGAATAAGTGTTCAAATCCTTAGATTCAGTGATTACGGTGATTTTAGCATCATACGATGAAGGCAAACATCTCAAAATCTTGTTAACTTTTTCATAGTTTGAAAGTTCTTTTTCTAGTGCATGTAGTGAAGTAACTATCTGAGTAAACCTTGTGTACATGTCAGAAATCGATTCATGAGGTTTCATACAAAAAAGTTTGTAGTCATGTAAGAGAATGTTCAAACGGGATTGTTTAACCTCATTAGTACCTTCATAGGTGATGCACAATTTATCCCAAATCTCTTTACCAGTTTTGCAAGTGGAGACACACATGTAATCCTCAGATTTTAAAGCACAGAAAAAGCAGTTCAAACATTTTGCATTCAATTAAGCTAAATCTCATTCATCGAAAGTCCATTCAGAAAAAGCAACTTCAGTTTTAACACCATTAATTTCACGAGAAGGTGGAGAATAACCTTCTTTGATAAGCATACACATACGATAATCAGTAGATTGTAAAAATGTTGACATGCGAGTTTTCCAAAAATCAAAAGGTAGGTTATCGAATATGGAAGTTTGGGTAATAGAAACCCTTCCGTAGTGTTACGATTCCCAAGGTTAGCAATGGATCAAATTCAAGAAGTTTTCAAACTTAAATTTTTGAATCCCGCTCTGATACCACTTGAAAGTTCGTTAGGGATGTTAAGCCCTATAGAACTAGCCCAAGCTAACCATGGGGGGGGGTGAATTGGTATTTTAAAAAAAAAATTTCACAAAAAATAAAAATCACATAAACCAAAATCACACCACAAAAATAAATGCGGAAATAAAAGTGCGGAAGCAAGAAAACAAGAACATAGAAATTTATAGTGGTTCAGTCAACTCGACCTACGTCCACTCCCCGAAGGCGCCTTCAGAGTATTGCACTACAAACATGACTCTCCTTTAGCCCCAACAGGTAGGCGGAGAAGCCTTTACAAAGCACCTCCTTTTTGCCACCCCGGCAAGGCAGAGAACCTACCTCCTTTTGCTTCCTCCTGAAGCTGGCAGAGAACCACAACCAAAAGCTAACTCCTTACCTCTACCGACCCTTCCACGGACAAGAAACTCTAGACGAAGAACAAGCAGACGATCCTTGAAGCAACCCTTGTGAATCCCCTTACAAGCTCCCCCTCACAAGATCCTCTCTCTCTCCCTCTCTCTTTCTTTCTCTCCTCAAGGCCTTCTCAGGTCAAGGAAGCAGCCAAAAGTCTTCTAAAAACGTTGAACAAGAGTTCTTAAATAGAAGAGCTTTAAAGGAGCTCATTAATTGCAAGTTGCCAACATTATCGTCTAGGCCTATATGGACATCGGCCTGGCCGATCAGTACAAAACTCAGAAGATCGGCCAGAGCATTGCCCTGGATACAAAACTGGACGATTTAAAGTTGGCTTGATCATCCAGGCTGATCTTATAATCGTCCCGGCCGATCAGTTCAAATCAGAGGAAAATCGTCCAAAGCATCGCCCTGAATACAAGCTGGCCGATATTTATCATCCTGAAGTAACTTAAGGTTTTTGAATGGATCGTCCTGGCCAATCCTGCGATCGTCCAGGACAATATGATCTATCAATCATCCTTAATTACTCCCTTGATTTCCTGATCAATTAAGGCATAATTTGATAATTTCGTCAAGGCTGATCAATGATCGTCCTCGCCTATAATTTAAAAATACAATATACCTTAATTGTCTATGGCGGTAACTTCTTTCTGTTTTGAGCTTATCGTCCTGGCCGATACACGTATCGTCCAGGCCGATATGTTAATGACGTCTGCCATAATTAAGAATCCTTATTTAGACTATCTGTTTTAAGCCTGATCATCCAGGACGATGTAAAAATCATCCTGGCCGATATGAGTAAAAACAGAAATTCTAAGTCTCTCAAGTGTGTGTGTGTAGGGTTACTTAGCATCAGTCTCTTTGATCTTTACAAGCAGACTCAAGAAGTGAAAAACAAAAGTACAGACTGACTCAACCCTAAACCTACGCAATCCTGAACTGGCTTCGTCTGTTCGTCCGATCTTCGATTCCTGAAAAAGTTAGAAGCAACAAGTAGCCAAGAGAAATAGTGTTTGTCAATCATCAAAACATAAGCCATGAAAATAGATTTGTAACAAAGATTGACAAGGCATCCAACTCATAAACACTAGCTATTCTCTTAAGATTCACCTTATTAGATGGCCATTATAAATTAAAAATTATCATTTCTTCTATCAACTCATGGGCCTCATCAAAAGGTTTAGATATTAATGATTCTCCAGCTGCTGCATCAATGATTAACCTTAGGGATTCTACAAGTCCAAAGGTATGAAAACCAACCATATTTACAAGGCTTGATGAGGGCATTTTGTAAGCATCTCCTTAAATCTCTCTCAACATTTTGATTGACTCTCCTTTAAATTTGGAAAAGGATGTCATTCCTATGTTTGGAAGTTTTAGAAATTGGGAAATACTAAACTAGAAAATTTTGTGATAACTCATTCCAAGTGGTTATAGAGCCTAGGAGCAAGTAATTCAACCAAATCATAGCTTTATCTCTTAGAGAAAATGAAAATAGAGAAAGCCTAATTGAATCTTCACTGACACCATTATACTTAAATGTTGCATAACTTTATAAGAAAATAGTTAAGTATAGGTTGGGATACATTACAAGAGATTCCCAAACTTGAAATTTTGAACCATCTAAATTTTAGCTCAAAATTATTGGTTTGGATAGTAGGTTTATTGATACTGTGATGAATTTCATCTACTACAGGATTGACTTACTCCCTAAGAAATCTAGGATGGTCCTAATCTTGATAAGGTTCAACCATTCCTATTAATATAATATTTTAGAATTTTCAAATCTTTATAAGTGTTCCATTAATTTCTAAGAAAGTTGAGGTATTAGATTTGACTTGTGTTAAGAAAGGTAGAGGTAGACCTAAAAATACTTGGTTAGAAAATATTAGAAATGATCTTTCTTTATTAGATTTAAATAAGAATTTGACTTTCAATTGTACAGAATGGAGAAAAATGATTCATGTAGCTGACCCCATGTAGTTGGACAAAGGCTTGATGATTTTATTGTTGTTGTTGTATAAGTGTTCCATCAGTTTCTAAATCAAACCATTAGAAGCTCTTTGCAAGATCTACTATGTATGCAATAACAACACTAAAATAAACTTACAAAAAACTAAAACACAAAAATCAAGCCTAAACAATAGTAAATAAAAGATATAAGTAAGATTAAATATGTAACTTTTTTCAACAATATAAAATAAATTAAAAATTGCTCGTTACTTCCCTTACAACGGTGCCAAAAACTTGATGTTGTTGGTATTGCATTATAAGTTTTTATAGATATACTTTGATTTTATTTGATATAAATTATGCACTAATTACATAAATTTATGTGTCAATCAAGTAATAAAGTGATTTGAGAGAGCATCGATATCATGAAGAAGTATTCTATAAACATGCAAATTAACTACTATAGCTATAATTTTAACTTACTGAATAACAATTAAGATTTGGTTCTATCTTTACTAATAAATAGAAGAGAAATGATAAGGTAACATATGATTAAATATTTTTGACTAATGAATGTGGTTTTCTAATATTTTCCTAATTACACTTTTCTAACTTGATGTGGATAAGAGTATATGCCTCCCTAGATCTCTGTCAAGCTTATAGGGAGACAAATAAAAATTATGGTTTTCTTCTAATGCTTACATATCCATAAAACCTAGAATACAAGTGTTCCATTCCAGTACAAGTGTTCCTAAAAACCTAGAATACATCCTATTGTTTGATTTAAAAATGTAGTTTGAAAAGTATTAATTTTCTTTGGGAAAGATTAATTCTTAAAATTTTAGTTTTTAAATTGAGCATGTTATTATAAATAATATATTGCCTTGGGAGGTGAACATATCATCCCTTAATGGGTTCAAATTTTATAACTTTGAATTTATCTTAATTATCGTAGTCAAATTCAAGGGAGTTTGACTATAATAATCTGGATAAAGGATCATTAATTTTATAATCAAAATCATGATAGTAAAATGATATATCTTTCTAAGGAAAGAGAATATCACATATTATCAATCATTTAGATATGACGATAATGATCATTGAATTTAAATTTTCCAAAGATAATTAATTAAAATTTTGAAAATTTGGTCAAGGTTTCTAAATCTCCTACAAGCGTAAGCTCTCATAGTTAATTACATCATAGGAAACTGGAGTCTCTTACGAATACTCTCGATTAAAATAGTGGTAAAAATTTTATTTATTTTTTCAAAGTTCGATGTCAAAGGAGATAAATGTTGGAATTTTCAAATGGGATTGGATCGAAGTTGAGCACTTATTTCTAGAGTCAAAGGAAGAAGTGTAGGAGGTGTTTTGAGATTTTGAATTACTTCAGAAACAACTCAGCCTATCCTACGTGTTGGGCTTGAATTTGATTGAAAGTGATTTAAGTTTAAATGGTTAATTTTATTAGAATATTGGGACTCAATTCCAGGAGGTTGAGGTCTTATAGCCTGAGCCAGCCTTAAAACCTAAGTCTAAAGTGGGTTCTGAAAAATTAGTGGCCCAAACCTAACTAATGGAGTGCAAATCTGGACTTACCATGACCTGGATTGGGGAGCCAACTAAACCACTTAGGCGCTTTAAAATCATGCGTCTGGTTTTTTAATGTTGAGTGGTAGGGACGTTATTTAAGATAGATTTTTTTTAGAATAGGGCTGACATCTAAAGTAGATCCTAGTTGGCCCTTTGATTTATGTTGGATATTTGATGCTTAAGCTAAAAATGCAATTAAAGTTTTAGAGATTTAATTTATTACTAATGCGATGCATTCATATAGACTTGATTAAATGCTTAAATTTTAAATGAAGAAGTTTTAAAAAGGCTTAAAAATATATTTTTTATCTTAAAGATGCACAGATTCCCCTTGGACAGATCTACACCCTCATCGGCCAGGTGGTCTCCCAGAACCCGCAGGCGGGGAGGTGCCTAGAACTCCCGATAGTCCTGGACTTACTTCTTATAATGTTAGATTTTCTATGTTGACTTAAAATTTTAAATTTAATTTAAGCAGTAAAAATTTAATAAGTCCTTAAGAGCCTACAATCGGATTACAGGTCAAATCAAAATCAGCATGCAGATAAAAAGACTAAAAAAGTAAGTAGTTCTATTGCGCATTCAATTAAATAAATTAATTAAATTAATTACTCAAATTGAATGTCCATATGACAAGTGTCATTTATTATTACATCCAAGAATTATAGAAAAGTAAAGTGGTCGGGCACCACTGACAACAACTCGGATTATATTCCTAAGACTCAAGTGAATTTGAGATTTGGGATTATTCTCGTTATCCACTTCTTCATCTTCTCATGAGCATCTTGATTTGTCGGTTCCGGATATCCAAATGAAAAGAAAATCCTCCCTGAATGAGGTGTTATCTTTCCTCTTTGGATATTTTGAAGGACACCACATTTGTTTCTCACTGAGGCCACGAAGTTTATTTCACCTTCCTTGGGACTAATTTAATAGCCTCATAGGCTTGGGTTACCCAGTGATACCTGATATAATTAAGTGACTTAAGTTGATTAAAGTTTAAATGTTAATAAATTTTAATTAAGGTTGGTTGATTGCTGGTTTTAAAGCTAAATTAATATTTTCTGGACTTCTTAAATGATTTTCAATTTTTAGAAATTTTTTGATTTTTTTAAACATTTAATTAAGGGGTAAAAAATTAACTTTTTAATTAAAGTTAAATTATGGAAAGTTAGTATTTTATTAAAATATTAGATCTTAAGATGAGTTGTTAGACACTAAGTTTGCTGGATTTAGATTTTTCTATATTTAGTTATGAAGGTTTGAAGTTTTAACTTAATTTCTAACTAAAGTTTGACCAAAAGTTGACTTTTTTGAAATTGAATGATTTCTGGAAGTTTAATATTTTTAATAAATATTAGAATTAATTATGAGTTGAAGGCCTTTGAGTTTGTTCAATTTCAATTTTTTTAAAATTAGTTATAATTTTCCAATGTTTGACAATTATTTGAATTATTTAATTTTTTTTATTTTTTTATTTGAATTATTTAATTTGTTAAATTAAAGGCCTTTTATTAATTTTGTTCCAAATGAATTTCCAACTCTTTGAAATCAACTTCATAAGTCAGGAATGATCTAAAGATAGATTCCCAAGTGTTTGGAAATTTTTTGGAATTTTTAATGAAATTACTAACTGACAAGAGGGGGGGGGGGTGAATTGTGAAAATCTTTTTCTTAATAAAAATAACCCTAAACAAGAGTTCTAATTTTTTTGTTATTTTTGAAATTCTACAACAAAATTTTAAGCATTTTTTCTTCCACAAATTTCACCATGCAATATTTATGAAAATTAAATGCAAGTAAAAAGTAAATGACGATAAGGAAAAAAACACACCAAGAATTTTTATAGTGGTTCGGTCAAAATATGACCTACGTTCACTCCCCGGAGTCCTCCGCTCCGGGATTTTCACTATCAAAATAGTTCTTCTTTTGCCCCTATCGGCAAGGCGGAGAAGCCTTTACAAACCTCCCTTTCACCAACCCGGCGTGGCGGAGTGCCAAACTCTATTTTCGCCCTCCTGGCGACGGCAGAGAACCTTCTCGTTTTTCTCCCTCCTGGAGAAGGCAGAGAACCTCGAGGTAACGGATGTAGACGAGCCTTTCCCTTGGAGATTCTCCCTCAAATCCTTCTAGGGCCACAGGAGGAGCAAGATGCAGCAAGCTTGGAGCAACCCTGTGATCTCCCTCACACCTCTTCTCCCTCACAACGCTTACCTCCTCCTTCCTCTCTCAACCCTCAAGAATTTCTCTAGAGCTCTCTCCCTTGGAATCCCTCTCTAACCACGTTCACCCCCTCTGTGTTTCTTACTGAAAAAAGACAAGATTGATATCTAAAAACAGGCTCCAAAAACCTCTGATTTCAAAAGTAGTCGTTACTGTTCGTACAGTACGATGCAACATCATACAGTACGATATGTATATACAGACATCGTCCTGGTACGAAGATGTACGAACAGTTCAAAAACAATTCGTACTGTATGAAATAATATCGTACGGTACGATCCACAAAACACTATTCGTACAGGACGATGGTCTGGACGAACAGATGTCGTCTCTATTCATCGTATGGTACGATCAGGTTCGTACAGTACGATGTTCAAAAATTAATTAGGCATGGATTACATGCACTAATTACGGGTTAATTTAAGTAAGTATTAAAAATAGATCGTACAGTACGAACACGTTCGTACAGTACGAACGGCGCAAAAATCACTTACTCAAATTAAACTACGGCAAGGATTTTGGATCTGAACATATCGTACAGTACGAAACTATTCGTACAGTACGATCTCCAGAGAAGAATTTCTATGACAATTTTCATTAAAAAACAAACTCTCCCTCTGTGTGTGTGCATGGTTGCTCTTTCTCTTTTGCATTTTGTGGCCAGACTCAATAAAATAAAATAAAATAAATAGAAAAATACAATGTTTGACTCATACTCCTAATCTACCCTTTATTGAGTCTTCCTTTCGTCCTGAGTCACTTGTGATCTTCCTGAAATGTTAGTACTCAAGGACAATAGCAAATAAAATAGTATTAAATGAAAAGTTATTCCAAAACACTCATTATTCGGCATCATCAAAATCTCAAACTCGGGGTCATGGGTTGCACCAATCTCCCCCTTTTTGATGATGTCAAATAATTTGTTGCAAGTGAGTACGAAAAGCAATTCTTTTGTTTTTTTTTTATTTATATTTTTTTTATTTTTTTTAAATTAAACACAAGAAAAAAAATAGGATAACAAAAGCAAGTGCAAAACAAAAAGAATGCATTTAGATAACAAGCACAACAACAGGTACAACAAACTTCTCCCCCTTTTGACAGCACAAAAAGGAGGAGCAACTAAAAGCAAAAAACAAAAGAAGAAAAAAAACTATAATGCAAACACAAACAAACTAAGCAGACGGGTCCTGATCTGGTGGTGGTGGAGGTGGATTTGGTTGAAAATATTGAAATAGAGCATCAAAGCGGTGATCAATTGCAGTGAAACATTCTCCAAACCACTGCATATCAGTCTCGTGTTGGTGATGTTGTTCTTGAATATGCATGTTGAGACGATTCTACAGCTGATCGAAGCGGGCGACTAAGTCATCATTGGGGTGTGCTGGTGCTGGTGCTGATGCTCGGGGTGCGGCATGGCGTCGTGGTCGAGCTAGAGCTGCGGCTGGGGCATCTTCTTCTTCTTCTTCATCAAAGACTGGATCTTCAGGCTCATGTCCCCGATGAAAGAGAATACGGAAGGAAGCATCCGTATAAAAAATAGGAAGAATGTCGGGTTCACCAGGGTAGGACAATTGATATTTATTGTGGAGGATATATCCTATTAGGTGACCAAGAGCTAGATTATATTTCCGTCGGGTGGTAGGTAGACGAACAAAAGTCATGTGGCGAATGTAGTTGCTAATTAAGTCGACCTCATCAAACTTAATGTTGGACATAATAAGATAGGTAGCGACGGACAAGGTAGGGGTCAGATTGATACGGTCGCCACCTTTGGGTATGATTGAGGTTCGAAGAACATGTTGAATTATACGGGCATTTCGAGTTAATGATTGAACAAGAGGTTGGTGTTGATGAAAAGCAGTATTCCTAAGGACTCTATTTACATCGCTCCATTCAAATTCATCGGTAAGAAACGAGCGAACCATAGGTCCTTCAGTGGACAGCCCAATATATTGGGCGATATCGGCTCTAGTGATCTCAATGGTGCGGCCATAAACAAAAGAGTGAAAAGTGGTGTTGTCGACGGTGTAGGTGAGGTTGGCGAGAAATTCAAAAAGAAGCCTGAGGCCCATTACCTCGAGATTGAGAGCAGCCTGATTAAACATTTTTGAAGGGGAAATTTTGCAGGCTCTATATCGATGGTAGGCTTCCTCATTTTGAGTATTCAGAAAACGATCAGGTTGGCGACTCAATGAGGAAGAGCTTCCAGCAGTCATCCTACCTCGCTTAGACATTGCAATAGGACACGAAAACGAGTGAAGAAGTGAGTGAGGAGAGGTTTTTGAGTGAAAAGAACGGCCTAGGCAAGGGTTCTTATAGGAAATTTTGTGAATCGTACAGTACGATCTTGAATCGTACAGTACGATAGGCAATCAATATTCTGACCGTTCGTTTCGGGAAAAGTCAGTCAAATCATACAGTACGATAGGTATCGTATAGTACGATCAGGCGAATTTCGATCGTCCCGAGGCCTCAGTACGACTTTTGACCAAAAGTTTCGTACTGTACGAACAGGGGTATCGTATAGTACGATACATAATAAATATCATACCAAATAGCTTTAACTCATATTTATTCCGTGTGCTGATGTAGATCGTACAGTACGAAAGAAATGTATCGTACAGTATGATACTCAATAATGTCGTACCAACTGAATTTAATTCGTACCAATCTGTTGCTGACGTGGATCGTATCGTACGAAGAAGAGATATCGTACAATACGGTGGGCAATTATATGGGAAGAATATCGTACAGTACGATTTATATCGTACAGTAAGATCAACAGAGCCGAAATCTGCTCGTTTGTGGACAGCGAGATGTATCGTACAGTACGATGTAGGTCGTACAGTACGATGAACAGTGAATGCAGAGTTTTGGTGAGGTGAGTGTGTGATGATCAGGAGCAGCCAAATAAAAACACAATTTTTTTTTTTATGTTGTTATATCTATGACACCTAATCTGGTCCTCAGGGTGCTAAAGGTGTCGAAAGCTAAAGGTTTTGTGAATATGTCTGCCAATTGATCTCCTGTAGCGATATGATGTAACTCTATATTTCCCTTAGCGACGTGATCTCTAATGAAATGATGTCTAATGTCTATGTGTTTCATTCGAGAGTGTTGAATTGGATTCTTAGAGATACAAATTGCACTTCTGTTGTCACACATGATTGAGATGGTTCCAACAGGTAGTCCAAGATCAAGAATTTGTTGTTTTAACCATAGCACTTGTGCAACACAACTTCCTACTGCAATATATTCTGCCTCGGCTGTGGAAAGTGCTACTGAGTTTTGCTTCCTACTGGACCAAGAAACTAATGATTGTCCGATGAATTGGCAGGTACCAGAGGTGCTCTTTCTATCTATCCTACATCCTACAAAGTCTGAATTTGAGTACCCTAGGATTTCAAAGGAAGTGCTTTGTCTGGGATACCAAATTCCTAAGTTTGGGGTGCCTAGTAGATATCTAAGAATTCTTTTGACAGCAGTTAAGTGAGACTCTTTAGGATCGACTTGGAAACGGGCACAAAGGCATACACTAAACATTATGTCCGGTCTACTGGCAGTCAGGTAAAGATGGGATCCAATCATTCCTCTATATTTTTTCTTATCTACTGATTTTCCACTAGGATCCTTATCTAATTGAATTGTCGAACTCATTGGGGTGTTCATGGGTTTTGCACTATCCATTTCATATTTATTTAAAATATCATTAATATACTTTGATTGGCTAAGAAAGGTTTCATTATCCATTTGTTTTACACTAAAGCCAAGAAAGTAATTAAGTTCTCCCATCATGCTCATTTCAAACTCATTTCTCATTGTTTTTGAAAATTCATCGCATAAGTTTTTATCTGAAGATCCAAACAAGATGTCGTCCACATATATTTGAACAATGAGAATTTCCTCTTTGACCTTTTGTAAAAAGAGTGTAGTATCTACACTACCCTTTTTAAATCCTCTATCCAAAAGAAATGAGCTAAGTCTTTCGTACCATGCTCTAGGTGCTTGCTTTAATCCATATAGTGCCTTCTTTAATTTAAATACATGGTTTGGAAATTATGAACTTTCAAATCCGGGGGGTTGCTCAACGTAGACATCTTCCTTAATTACCCCGTTTAGAAATGCACTCTTTACATCCATTTGATATAACTTAAAGTTCTTGAAGCAAGCAAAAGCTAAGAGCACTCTTATGGCTTCTAGTCTAGCAACCAGGGCAAAGGTTTCTTCAAAGTCTATCCCCTCAATTTGGTTGTACCCCTTAGCTACTAGTCTTACTTTATTCCTTATTATTGTTCCTGAATCATTCACCTTATTTTTGAAGAACCATTTTGTTCCAACAACACTTTGTTCTTTAGGTCTCTTGACTAACTCCCAAACATCATTTCTGGTAAATTGGTTCAGCTCTTCTTGCATTGCTAGAATCCAAAATTCATCTCCTAAGGCTTGATCTATACTTGTGGGTTCTATCATAGAGATGAATGCTGAGTGACTAACCTCCTTCCTAAGTCCATGCCTAGTTCTTACACCTTCTGAAGGGTCTCCTAAAATTAACTCTTTTGGATGACTAGAAGAATATCTCCATTCTCTAGGCAAAGCTTCCTGAGTTTCGACCCTTTCTCCTAAGGTTATAGTCTCTACTCCTTGAATTGCCTCTATTTCATCATCTTCAATTTTAGTTTCTGAGGGTATATCTGATTCATCAAATACCACATGGGTGGATTCTTCTACTACAAGGGTTCTCTTATTAAAAATTCTATAGGCCTTCCCTACAGAAGAATAACCTAAGAAGACACCCTCATCAGACTTGGGATCAAATTTTCCTAAGGGATGTTTACCATTATTTAAGATGAAGCACTTACACCCAAAAACATGTAAATGTGAAAGGTTTGGTGTCCTACCCTTAAGGAGTTCATATGGAGTTTTATTTAGCTTCGATCTTATGTTTACTCTGTTCAAAACATAACAGGCTGTGTTGACAACTTCTGCGCAAAAGTATCTAGGAAGTGTATACTCCGCTAACATTGCCCTAGCAGCTTCTACCAAAGTTCTATTCTTCCTTTCTGCTATGCCATTCTGTTGGGGTGTTCTAGGAGCTGAGAAATTGTGTTCTATTCCTATCTCTTGACAGAATGACTCAAACCTATCATTTTGGAACTCTCCACCATGATCGCTATGGATTGTTGATATTTCACAACCTAATTTTTGTTGAATCCATGTGGAGAAAACTTTAAATTCCTCAAAAGACTCACTTTTGTGTGCTAAAAATCTTACCCAAGTAAATCTTGTGAAGTCATCTACAATCACAAATCCATAATTCTTTCCACCTAGACTAGCTGTACTAACAGGTCCAAATAAGTCCATGTGTAGAATTTCTAGTGGCCTAGAGGTGATCACATCTCTAATTGAGTGAAAGGATGATTTGACTTGTTTTCCTAGTTGGCAAGCATCACATAAGTGATCCTTGGTAAAGTCTAACTTAGGTACACCTCTAACTAGGTTTTTTCTGAGTGATGTTTCTAAGAGTTTTCATACTAGGATGGCATAGCCTCCTATGCCATAGCCACGAGTCATCAACTATTGTTTTCAAGCAAAATGATTTTGAGCTATCAACGCAATCAAGGTCTAACATGTAAACATTGTTCATTCATTTTCCTTCTAAAATTATTTCATCAAATAAACTAATCAGACATCTATCAGTAAAAAATTTAACATCAAAACCTTTGTCACACAGTTGACTAATGCTAAGTAAGTTATGCTTTAAACCATCAACTAATAAAACATTTTCAATTAAAAAATTCTTAGCATTACCAACGATACCTGAGCCTATCACTTTCCTGGTAGTGTTGTCTCCCAACATTACTTTGCCTCCAGTTTTGGTCTCCAATAGGATGAACTTCTTCATATCTCCAGTCATGTGTCGCGAGCAGCCACTATCCAGGTACCACATTCTCTCACTAGGTCTTTTGTGAGAGCATCCCTACAATTTCATTCAAAGATTATATTTGGGAACCCAAGTTAGTTTGGGTTCCTCCTTATGCTTGCATGAATGAGATGTATGCATGCTATGCTATGATGGATGCAGTTTAGGTCTCCATACTAGGTGTGTCCTACAGTGAATTGTGCATGTGCGGGCTATGTGACCTAGCATGCCACAAGAGAAACACCTAACACCAGGAAATGGGTTTACTAATCTATGTGGGTGGTGGTGCCTCTTTCTAAAGTTTTGTGATGCATGTTGTGTTGGGGGTTTGCGAGGATGGCCTGTGAGTGATGCAATTTCATTTTCTAGTTCTTTTATTCTCTCACTAAAAGTTTTATTTTGAGCTGTCAATCCATCAACTTCTATTAATAGCAAGTGCTCACTATGATCTACTTCTAATGCAAGTGTCGTTAGTTTTTCAAACTCTACATCTAGTTCAATATGCGATATTTTCAAGGATTCATGCGCTTCAATTAGTTCAATATGCTTCTTATTTACTGCATCATACTCATCAAGAAGTAACATGTGATCTTTATCTAAATAAGAATTTTCTTTAACTAAGTTAGCATGCTCAATTTGTAAAGAATTAAATTCAATATTAAGTTTAGCATGCATTTTTTTCAGTTTTCTATACGAGTCATGAATATTCTCAGAAATAAGCAGTAATTCATCATATGAAAGTTGACATACCTCGTCTTGATCCAATTGATCAAGGTTATCGTTAGCCATTAGACACAAATTAGTTACCTCTTCCTCTGCTTCTTCCTCTGACGATTCTGAGGTAGAGTCGGCCCAAAAAGCTTTTTGTGTCCTCATCTTTCCTTTCTTGTATTTGGCTTTCTCATCACTTTTCTCCTTAGCTGGTTGGCTCTTCAGATTGGGGCAATCGGCTCGAAGGTGACCTGGCTTCCTGCATTCAAAACAGATTGTATCAGATGAAACCTTACTGGACCTTGAGCTCTTACCATTATTCCAGCTGTTCTGATGATGCTTCTGTTTTCTCTTTAGAAAATTTTTGAACTGTCGGGTCATCAGTGCTATCTCATCGTCTTCCTCCCCTGCAGAGCTTTCATTTTTTGAGTTGCTAGCTTTTAATGCCACCGTCCGCTCCTTTTTCTTTTCACCTGCATCACTTTGCCTTTGGCTCACTCCTTGCTCGTATGCAATGAGTGACCCAAGGAGGTTATCAATAGAATAAACATTAAGATCTTTGGACTCAGTGATAGTAGTTATCTTAGCATCATAGGAACTAGGTAGGCATCTAATAATTTTATTCACTTTCTCAGAATTTGAAATTTCTCTACCTAATGCATGCAAGGATGTCACGATTTGGGTGAACCTAGTGTACATGTCAAAAATTGTTTCGCTAGGTTTCATACGGAATAATTCATAATCATGCAGTAGAATGTTAAGCCTAGACTGTTTTACTTCATTTGTTCCTTCGTATGTAATGCACAGTCTATCCCAAATCGCCTTACCAGAAACACAAGTAGAGACTCTCATATAGTCCTCAGATTTCAATGCAAGAAAAAAGCAGTTTAAGCACTTAGCATTCAGTTGGGCTAACTCCCTATCCTCATTGCTCCATTCAATAAAAGGTACAGGAGTTTTCAAACCATTAACAATTTTAAACGGTGCAACATACCCATCATTTACTAACATCCACATGCGGTAATCTATAGATTGCAAAAATGTAGACATTCTAATTTTCTAGAAATCAAACGGAATGTTATCAAAAAGTAGTGGACGAGTTATTGAATAACCCTCCGCACTGTTACGATTACCAAAATTCGACATGATCGTTTTTTTTTCAAGGTTTTCTAAAACACTATTTTTGAAAAGCAAGCTCTGATACCAATTGAAATTACTAACTGACAAGAGGGGGGGGGGTGAATTGTGAAAATCTTTTTCTTAATAAAAATAACCCTAAACAAGAGTTCTAATTTTTTTATTATTTTTAAAATTCTACAATAAAATTTTAAGCAATTTTTCTTCCACAAATTTCACCATGCAATATTTATGAAAATTAAATGCAAGTAAAAAGTAAATGACGATAAGGAAAAAAATACACCAAGAATTTTTATAGTGGTTCGGTCAAAATATGACCTACGTCCACTCCCCGGAGTCCTCCGCTCTGAGATTTTCACTATCAAAAAAGTTCTCCTTTTGCACCCCTCGGCAAGGCGGAGAAGCCTTTACAAACCTCTCTTTCACCAACCCGGCGTGGCGGAGTGCCAAACTCTGTTTTCGCCCTCCTGGCGACGGCAGAGAACCTTCTCGTTTTTCTCCCTCCTGGAGAAGGCAGAGAACCTTGAGGTAACGGATGTAGACGAGCCTTTCCCTTGGAGATTCTCCCTCAAATCCTTCTAGGGCCAAAGGAGGAGCAAGATGCAGCAAGCTTGGAGCAACCGTGTGATCTCCCTCACACCTCTTCTCCCTCACAACGCTCACCTCCTCCTTCCTCTCTCAACCCTCAAGAATTTCTCTAGAGCTCTCTCCCTTGGAATCCCTCTCTAACCACGTTCACCCCCTCTGTGTTTCTTACTGAAAAAAGACAAGATTGACATCTAAAAACGGGCTCCAAAAACCTCTGATTTCAAAAGTAGCCATTACAGTTCGTACAGTACGATGCAACATCGTACAGTACAATATATATAAACAGACGTCATCCTGGTACGAAGATGTACGAACGGTTCAAAAACAATTCGTACTGTACGATATAATATCGTACGGTATGATCCACAAAACACTATTCGTACAGGACGATGGTCTTGACAATCAGATGTCGTCTCTGTTCATCGTATGGTACGATCAGGTTCATACAGTACGATGTTCAAAAATTAATTAGGCTTGGATTACATGCACTAATTACGGGTTAATTTAAGTAAGTATTAAAAATAGATCGTACAGTACGAACGGCGCAAAAATCACTTACTCAAATTAAACTACGGATAGGGTTTTGGATCTGAACATATCGTACAGTACAAAACTATTCGTACAGTATGATCTATTCACAAAATTGTCTGTTGCGGATCTATGGTTTATGATTTTGATGATAACAAACATTCCTTATTTCTCTATGATTGCCTTATGTACTAACGTTTCAGGTTCCCACGATCGGACTGCAATTTGGAATCAGCTCAAGATTGGGTAGACTAGGTCCGAGTCAGTTTGTAATCTTTTTCTTTTCTTGAGTCTGTTGTATTTGGTGTGGGACTAGTTGGATTGTAATTTAGAAGATCTCCTGTTGTTCCCTATAAGTTTTCTATTTTTGGTAATATCGGCCGGGACGATATTTATATCATCCTAGACGATCTGTCCAAAATCAGAAACCCTATTTAGGGCATCCTCATTAAGGCAGCCGTCAACAGATCGGCCTGGACAATACCTGTATCGGCTAGGATGATAATCTCAATTCAAAAAGAATAAGCCGCCATAATCAGTTTAGGAATTCTTTGTTTTAGGAAATCGGCCCAGACGATATTATTATCGTCCAGGACGATCTAACTCAATCATTCCTAAATTGATCTGGTATCTTTGGAAAGCATTAATGGTTGATTGATACGATCACATCGTCCGGGACGATCGAATGATCGGCCAGGCTGATGGCCTGAACGATCTTCATCGGACAGCTTGTATTCAGGGCTATGATCAGGACGATTGAAATCGGTTTTAAACTAATCGGCCAGGACGATCGTGAGATCGGCCTGGACGATATAACCAATTTTCTTCTGATCGTCTCAAATTGTCCCGGGCTAATGAGCTTAATTTGTATTGATCGGCCAGGACGATATGACTATCGTCCTGGACGATAATGTCGGCAACTTGCATTAATGAGCTCGTTTTGAGAGCTTCTATTTAAGCTTTGGCATGACACTTTGTAAGTGTCTTTGGCAGTCATTGTATCTTCATTCTTGTGGGGGAAACTTGAAGAGAGAGCTTGAAAGGGAGAGAGGAAAGGGTGGAGTTTGAGAGAGGGAGAAGATCCTGTGAGGGGGGACTCAAGGGAGTGTGGATGGGGTTCCACACGGTTGCTCCGGCGAACTCGCACCTTAGTACCATCGGATTCAAGGCTTGTCTCGAGGTAAGTTCACCAAAGAAGAAGTCTCTTTGGTGTCAAAGGACCCGGCGACTCCGCCGCACCGGGAGAGGTGGAAGTGTTTTTGTAAGGGCTTCTCCGCCTAGCTGTGGGGGCTAAAGGAGAGTCACGATTTAGTGCAATACTTGGAGGGTGCCTCCAAGGAGTGGACGTAGGTCAAGGTTTGACCAAACCACTATAAATCTGGTGTGTTCTTTTCTTATTATTGATTCCGTATTTTAATTTCCACACTTGGTTTTCATTGTGGTGATTTGGTTTGTGATTTTATTTCTTTATTTAAAGAATCCTTTTTATTATCCAATTCACCTCTCTTTGTTAGCTTTGGGACTAAGTTCATAGGGCTTAACATCCCCATCGAACTTTCAAGTGGTATAAGAGCGGTTTTCATAAAATAAGTTTTTAAAAGCTTTTGAATTTCAATCCATGGCTAATCGTACTTTTATGGAAGGATATTCAATCACTAGACCACCATTGTTTGAAAATATTACATTTGATTTTTGGAAAATTCGCATGTCTACTTTTTTGCAATCGATTGATTTTTGTATGTGGCATATAATTTTAACTGGTTATTCATCACCATCACGTATTGTTAATGGAATTAAAACTGATATTCCTTTTAATCAATTTGAATAGGGATGAACGAATGGATGCTCAATTAAATGCAAAGTCTTTAAATTGTTTTTTCTGTGCTTTAAATTCTGATGATTTTATGTTAATATCCACGTGCACTATCGGTAAGGAAGTTTGGAATAAATTGCACACCATATACGAAGGCACTAGTGAAATTAAGCAATCCAAGTTGAATATTTTAATTCATGATTTTGAAATGTTTTCTATGAAACCTTTTGAAACAATTTTAGACATGTATACAAGGTTTATTCAAATTACTACATCATTGCATGCATTAGGAAAAGATTTTTCAAATTTTGAAAAAATTAACAAAATTCTTCGTTGTTTACTTAAAAAATTCGATGCTAAAGTTGTTGCTATTTGTGAATCAAAAGATTTGAATGATTATTCTATTGATAATTTGATTGGCTCACTCATTGCCTACGAGCAAGGGTTGAGTCAAAGACTTTTGGATGCAGGTGAGACGATCGTTCTAAAAGTCGAAGATACGAAAAGAGGAAGCTTAGTTGGTGACGATAACAATGAATTGTCAAGCAAATCACAAAGCTCATCAATGCATAAGCAAAAGAGGAAGAAAGGTAAAAGTGGTAAGGATGTCCATATTTCCTCTGACATTGTTTGCTTTCGATGTAGGAAATCTGGACATATGAAGAATGAGTGCCCTAATTTAAGAATTCTCCCTGCAAAAGAAAAGGGTAAGGCGAAGTTAAATTTAAACTGGGGAAATAATGAAAAGCAAAAAATCTCATGGGCAGATCTGGTCTCTGAAGCATCGGACCAGGAGAGAGATAATGGTTAAGAGCCTTTCATATTTTTTGTGTTTTTTGTTTTTATGTTTTTCGTTTTGTGTTTTTTTTTCATTCCTTTTTGTCTCTGTGAAATTTTTCTCTCATCAACACACACACTCACTTTTCTAAAAATGAAAAATTTACTTCCTAATTTTTCTTGAAATCTTTAGTAAAAAATGTGATTGACTTATCTAAAAACAATCAAAGGAAGGAAACTCATATTTTTGACTTTCAAACTAAGTTTCCTAAAAGAGGTTTTTCTGCTTTTGATTTAAACTCTTTTTCATCTTTTAAATTGGTTTTTGAAACTAAAATTTTTGTATCTCCCTATATTTTATTTATCGCATAGGAATCTTTTGCAAGTTGTTGAATTTAATTCAAAATTTTCTTAATCAAGAAATCTGCTTTATCAATAGTATGGGTTTACTTTTTATATTTAAGATTTCAGAAAGGTAGCATAATCAAAAAAATTGGCCAATGATGCCAAAAATAAAAGATGCGCAAAGCGCCAAATTGAAAAATATAGAATACACAAAGTGTGTCAAAAGATGCGCAATGCGCCAACAAATTGTCAAGAGGCATAAAATGAGCACACAAAAAGTTAATGCTTACCATTCTTATACTTCTTAAAAAGCTTAAGAAAACCCTTGATACTTACGATACTTGACTTTGAAAATTTTAATTCTTGATTCAACAATTCGTGCATTGATCTTCTATTAGATATGTTCTATGAAAGTAGTTTTAAAAAATTATTGTTTCTTTCTCTAATTTATTCCTTGATTTAGATATTGAATTAAAAAGTTTTTGAGCCTTTTTAAAGAACTTGAGTTTGGATTATCAATTCTTGATTTTCTAACCTTTTTTTTTTAATTGTGCGTTGTCAATCCAATTCTACTAAATTTTTTGATTAAAATCAAGAGGTAACTTTCTCATTTTAAGAATATTTGTTTTTCACTATATCAGGAAATGTTTTTTGTCTTTTGGTCATTTTTTTTTTGTGCCTCCTCTCTTTTTGATAATGTCAAAGGGGGAGAACGTATTGTTGAAATTTTTGTACTGTTATCGTATTTGTATCTTGTTTTCAAAAAATTAAAAACAACAAAAATATTTTCATCTCCCCTATTTTTTAAAAGTGTTATTCTAGTGAGGGGGAGATTATGAGAAAATTGCTCTTTTTGAAAATTCAATTTGAAATATTTTGCCATCATCAAAAAGGGGGAGATTGTTGCGGATCTATGGTTTATGATTTTGATGATAACAAACATTCCTTATTTCTCTATGATTGCCTTATGTGCTAACGTTTCAGGTTCCCACGATCGGACTGCAATTTGGAATAATCTCAAGATTGGGTAGACTAGGTCCGAGTCAGTTTGTAATCTTTTTCCTTTCTTGAGTCTGTTGTATTTTGTGTGGGACCAGTTGGATTGTAATTTAGAAGATCTCCTGTTGTTCCCTATAAGTTTTCTATTTTTGGTAATATCGGCCGGGACGATATTTATATCGTCCTGGACGATCTGTCCAAAATCAGAAACCCTATTTAGGGCATCCTCATTAAGGCAGCCGTCAACAGATCGGCCTGGACGATACCTGTATCGGCCAGGACGATAATCTCAATTCAAAAAGAATCGGCCGCCATAATCAGTTTAGGAATTCTTTGTTTTAGGAAATCGGCCCGGACGATATTATTATCGTCCAGGACGATCTAACTCAATCATGCCTAAATTGATCTGGTATCTTTGGAAAGCATTAATGGTTGATTGATACGATCACATCGTCCGGGACGATCAAATGATCGGCCAGGCCGATGGCCTGGACGATCTTCATCGGACAGCTTGTATTCAGGGCTATGACCAAGACGATTGAAATCGGTTTTAAACTAATCCGCCAGGACGATCTTGAGATCGGCCTGGACGATGTAACCAATTTTCTTCTGATCGTCTCAAATCGTCTCGGGCTAATGAGCTTAATTTGTACTGATCGGCCAGGACGATATGCCTATCGTCCTGGACGATAATGTCGGCAACTTGCATTAATGAGCTCATTTTGAGAGCTTCTATTTAAGCTTTGGCATGACACTTTGTAAGTGTCTTTAGCAGCCATTGTAACTTCGTTCTTGTGGGGGAAACTTGAAGAGAGAGCTTGAAAGGGAGAGAGGAAAGAGTGGAGTTTGAGAGAGGGAGAAGATCCTGTGAGGGGGGACTCAAGGGAGTGTGGAGGGGGTTCCACACGGTTGCTCCGACAAACTCGCACCTTAGTACCATCGGATTCAAGGCTTGTCTCGAGGTAAGTTCACCAAAGAAGAAGTCTCTTTGGTGTCAAAGGACCCGGCGACTCCGCCGCACCGGGAGAGGTGGAAGTGTTTTTGTAAGGGCTTCTCCGCCTAGCTGTGGGGGCTAAAGGAGAGTCACGATATAGTGCAATACTTGGAGGGTGCCTCCAAGGAGTGGACGTAGGTCAAGGTTTGACCGAACCACTATAAATCCGGTGTGTTCTTTTCTTATTATTGCTTCCGCATTTTAATTTCCGCACTTGGTTTTCATTGTGGTGATTAGGTTTGTGATTTTATTTCTTTGTTTAAAGAATCCTTTTTATTATCCAATTCACCTCTCTTTGTTAGCTTTGGGACTAAGTTCATAGGGCTTAACATCCCCATCGAACTTTCATCGTCCACATAGCTCTGATTGTACGGTACGAATTAAAATCGTACAGTACGATCTCCAGAGAAGAATTTCTATGACAATTTTCATTAAAAAACAAACTCTCCTCCTGTGTGTGTGCATGGTTGCTCTTACTCTTTTGCATTTTGTGGCCAGACTCAATTAAATAAAATAAAATAAATAGTAAAATACAATGTTTGACTCATACTCCTAATCTACCCTTTATTGAGTCTTCCTTTCGTCCTGAGTCATTTGTGATCTTCCTGAAATGTTAGTACTCAAGGAGAATAGTAAATAAAATAGTATTCAATGAAAAATTGTTCCAAAACACTCATTATTCGGCATCATCAAAATCTCAAACTTGGGGTCATGGTTGCAACATTTAATATTTTTTTATTAATTAAATTAATTAAAAAATATTTTTTATTTAAAATTAAATTAAGTTCAAGTTTGCTATTAAATTAAATTGGTTTTAATTTTCTTTGATTAAGAATTTATATCTAGTGAGTTAGAGGTATTGTTTGTATTTTTTGGTTTTAAATTTGATATATTAGAATTTTTAGAAGTTTTGATGCTTAATTAAGGGTTTAAGCTTAAGAAAATTAATTAAGGTGCTTAATGGTTTCAAAAGTCAGTGAGAATTTTTCGTAGTGCTGGACAAGTCACTAAGTTCAAGTGTTCAAAGTTTTGAGTCAAAAGAATGTGTATCTTAATTTCTAGAATTAATCTAAGTTTTCTAGACAAAGGTTCTTAATTATTGTCCTTAATGATGTCACTAAGTTAAATAGGTTTAAATCAAAGTTTCTAACCCTCAAACTTAATATATAAGTAAACACACATAATCACACGTCCTTAAATCTAGGAGAGCCTAAACTAATTGGTGTGTGCACCCTAGGCAAACAAGGATTAAACAAGAGTTAATTAGTTAAAGAGTTAATCAATGGACAATTAACATAGTAATTACCTATTGATTAACTATCATTCCTCACTAATTCTATTCAAATAGACACAATCCATGCTTAAAATTTCAACGGATCTCTTAAGAGTTAAGGATTTAAAATACATATAATTTTAAAATATATTTTGAAATAGACATGTATATATATATATATATATATATATATATATATATATATATATATATATATATATATATATATATATATATATATATATATATATATATATATATATATATATATATATATATATATATATATATATATATACAATATAAGTTTTAAAAATAAATTAATCAAAAATATGGTTGATATAAATTGTTAAAGACAAAAGAGATCCTTTGATTTTTCAAAGTTATTTTAAAATAAATTTTTAATTTTTAAAATAATTAATATAATATTTAATTAAATATTAAGATATACAAATAATTTAAATTAATTAAAATAAACTAAGTTTTTAAATTTTGAAAATAGTTCCAAATTAAAGTTATCAATTTTCTAGAAATTTTGATATATTATTTAAATTTTTATGAATTCATTGGAATATTTTATAAAATTTTGAAGTTTAAGGTTAATTAAAACATTTATATTAATTTAAAAAAGATTAAGATTTAAAATAATCATCAAATTTCATTAAATTAAATCTTAATTATTTTATAAAATTTTGAATTATTTTAAAAAAACTCATTTAATATTTCAAAATTGTTTAAATTTAATCTTAATTAAATATTAACTAAATACTTAAATATCTTAATTATTTAAAAGTTAATTAAAATATAAATATTTCTTATTTTAAATTTAATTTAAAATTAAATAAATAATTATTATTATTATTATTATCAGAATTATTAAAATAATATTAAATTTTCAATAACTTTAAAATATTTTAATTAAATTAAACATTTAGTTAATTATTAAATGGGCAACTTAATTAAAATTAACCAATATACATTAAATTAAATTTAATATCAAATTAAATTATTTTAAATATATATATATAACATATCCTAAATTAATCTTAATTAAAAAAATTAAAATATTTAAAAATAAACTTCTTGTTATTTAATAGATTTTAAAATATTTAATTAAATATCTGATTAAATGTTTAAAATTAAGTATTTTAAAATGGTTGAAAATATATTTAATATTTTGAAATAATTTTATATTTAAAATAAAGGATTTAATTTTTTGGATATTTTAATATAAAATATTAAATTTTTTATTTTTATTTAATTTAATATATATATTTAAAAAAGGATTTAAAAATGATTTAAAATCAAATTTTAAATCATTTTAAGGCTCTGGTGGCGCTAGTAGATGCAAGGCAATCGCCGATCTATTCGATAAAAAATGCGACTTCGAAAAGCCACGTGGCAGCTCCGGGATGGTCGGATCAGAACTACGTGGTGGCTGAGCAATCATTGATAATGATTGGGGCGACGTGGTTTTAAGAACCGCGGCAGTTAACCACATCAGCATGTGGTTATAGCCGTTGGATCTTCCACGTGATGTAACAGACGGCCCAGATCAAGTCCCCCAGTCTGATCTCAAGGGGAGAGATCGGACGGTTGGATTTCGATCTCGCTGTTCTAGATCAAGGGCCATATGCTGTCAGACGAAGATCTAACCATACGATAGGATATGTGGTTCGTAAGGCCACGGAATGGCTAGATCTGGACCGTTGATCGCGGGGTTTGACGACCAGATTTTGGTCTTGATGTGAAAGGGGAATACTTGAGGGGTTGAGTGAGCAGAGAGTTTGGTTGGAGGGGGCTTGAAGTGGTGAGAGAAGGGTTAGAAATGAATGAGACTCATTTTGAGTCTTTTTCCCTATTCAATCCACTCCAGATTGAATGGAGAGCTAGAATTCGTTTGGTTGGACTCTAGATAGTCACCACATGTCCAGGGAGTTGGTAGGAGCAGGGGGAATCAAGGACAAGGGTTTTAGAGCATGTGGAGTTAATCTAAGCCATTGGATCTTGATCCATGGGCTGGAGTGAAGAATGTTCTAGAGTCTGTTAGAACTGCTAGGGCTGAGTTAGCATGGGCTTGGATGTAATTTGGGCTTGTTTGACCAAGTTTGACCACTCATAATGCCTTAAATTGATGATTTGATCAGTCAAAGTCTAGGTGGACTGATGAAGTGGTAATGAGAGGTCTTGAGTTGTTGGTGGAATGATTTCAAATGGAGTGGATTAGCTCCTATGGGATGATTTAACCATTTTGGAAGGTTATTTGACCACCCATTGACTGTTTGACCAGTCAATGGGCACAAGGGTGCTGAGGTGGCAGTCAAGTGGCCTCAAGGGATGGTTTAGAAGTAGTTGGAGAAGGCTTAATAAAATCCATTTAGAGTTTAAGTGAATTAAAATGTGTATGTGAAGGGTTGACCATGGGTCAAGATTTGACCATGTCATATCAAAGTGGTTTGACTCAAAACATGCTCAAGTGTATTTAAACCATTGATTGCGATAATATTGAAGGTCTGAAGGCATTAATTTGGTCATGTGGCTTGATTTGATCCAAATAGGTCAAGTAGGGATAGGTTTGGGTTTTAGTTGTCTTGGTCAATCTAAGGTGACATGACTCATGATAGGTTTAGATATATTTGAGTCATGCATTGAAAATGGTTTGAAGAGTTTTGAAGGCTTGATTGAATCATATGCCTTATCTTGGTTCAATTGGGTTAAGTTTGACTCAGCTTGGGTTCAGTTGACCAAGTCAACTAGTGACTAGGTCAGGGGTCCTAGCAAGTTTGAATAACTAGAAAAAGTGATTAGAGAAGTTTGGGTAGGTTTGAAGTATGAATTAATTTGAATTGGAATTGACTGAAGTCTAGATTGGTCCTAGTGACCTCATACAAAAATGAGGTCAACACCTATGTTTAAGCATACAAGTGTTCCATTCTAGTACTCCTAATTAATCAATTATTCCTCTGTTGAGGCTATATATAACGCTTAATTTAAACCATATATATAACCACTGTATACTAAAGTATGATTGGGAGATATTGAAAACATGCATCATTCATTCTAAACATAACACTCTACATTTGTACTAACTTAGGATTCACATCATTAGTCCAAAATAAGAATTTAGTTAGCCATATGAATGAAGTAACATATACAAGATTTTATTAATTACATATAAGAGAAAGTACAAGATTAAAAATTAAATCAAATGTCATGTGGATAGTAAAAAAGTCACTCTTTACACTCCTTTCTTCTCCAAATGTCTAAATGATTTCAACAAGACAGACCATCATTCTCTAGATGGAGTATCTATCCCTCTCAAAGCTTCCCTTATAATACTAAAATTATAGAAGAATTAAAAAACACTAAAAGATTATAGAGCTTCTTATCAAAATAACTAAAAAAATTATTTATAAAAAGTGTTGGATCAAACTCAGGGCTTGTAGTGTTTGATAGGGTAGCACTATGACATTTTTAAAGTGAACTAGCAACTCATTGCTGCTAAACTTGCTCCACTATAGCGTTGACTGGACACACACATCAACTAACTGAATTGGCATGGATTTTCCCTAAATAGGCATGAATTTCATTGTGATAACTACTCTACCATGATGCTACAAAAGTTTAGCACTATGATGCTTTAAGTGTGCTTCGTTATGATGTGGCATAGTATAGTTTGGCGCTTTGATGCTTGAATGATGGAGATCCAAGCACTACAGTGTGGCTTTCTAGCACTATGGCATTGTGGACATGCTCTTGGGCTCTATGATGCTAACCTTTGTACTACTTGAGTGTTAACTTTAGTGATTTTTTCTAAATCTACTAGCATTACAATGGGGAATACTAGCATCGAGACTTGTGGTGCTATGAAATTTATAATGTAAGCTCTGTGGCGTTGGTTCTAGAACTTAAAATTTTCCTCAATATCAAAGACATTTATGCACAACATCAACTCAAACAAACATTTTTGTTGGAATCTAATATGTTAAAAGAATACATAATTTACTCTTAATAGCTTCATTAAGAGTGTAATTCAATTCTTTAATCACCCAATATGCTTTATGTTCTAATTCAAAAGATAAGCAACAAGCTTTCCCAAAAACTACATGATAAGAAGAAATTCCTATGGGCACTTAAATGCAATCTTATAAGCCCATAATGCATCATCTAACTTCAATTTCCAATCTTTCTATTCGAGCTTATAGTTTATTTTAATATTCTCTTTATATTTGTATTACTTATCTCAGTTGGGCCACTAGTCTAGGGGTGATATGTTGTAGCAACCATTAGCTGAATGTTAAATTTTGAGATTAATGCATGTACTTTTTATTATAGAAGTGGCTTCCCCTACCACTGATCAATAATCTAGAAATTCTAAATTAGTAAAACTAATTTTCTTCAAAGATTTTAGTCCCACCTAAGTATCAATTTTGGGTGTTGCAACCCACTATCCATTTAGAGACATATTCAAAAACAATAAAGATGTACTAGCACCCATGATATTGTATAAATGGGCCCATGAAATCCAATGTCCTAACATCATAAACTTATACTTTGAATATATATAACTCAAGGATGTTTCATTTCTTTTAGAAATATTGCTTAACTATTGACACCTATGACATTTCATGACATAATCATTAACATCCTAATTTAATATAGGCCAATAAAATTGAGATTGAAAGATTTTGAAGCAATTCTAAATTCCCTAAAATGTCCACATAACATGAATCATGACACTCTATAATGATGGGTTCTACTTCCTCCTTAGGGATACATCCCAAAAGAAAACTTAGCATCATGCAAAAGAATTCTCCTTTGAGTATGAGATATATCAAAAGGTACCACACACTCATAATGAAGTTCACTATATCAACATACCATGGAGAAACACTAAAATGCAACGGAAATAGCTATTCAACAGGTAAGAATTCATTAATCTCACATTCATGAGATACACATTTTTTAAACTCTAATGTAGACAAATGATAATCAAATTGGCTCTCAGTTCTATCAAGAATTTCTACGTTAAATTCTTGTAACAAAAGAATACATCGCACTAATTTAGGTTTGTCTTCCTATTTTTAATAAGATATTTGATACTAGAATGATATGTATGAACTAAAACCCTAGTGCCAATCAAATAAGACCTAAATTTATCAAAGGCAAAGATATTTGCTAGCAGCAATTTTTTAATAAAAATGTAATAATATTGAGCATCATTTAAAGTTCTACTACCATAGAATATTGCATGAACCTTGTTATATTTCTGTTAAACCAATATAGCTCTAACAATATAATCACTCACATCGCACATTAACTCAAAAAGCAAAACTAATCAGGAGTAACAATAATAGGTGCACGGATGAATGTTTCATAATATTGAAGGCAGTATGACATGCATAACAAAACATAAACATGACATCCTTTACAAGTAAATGACATAGGGGTTTTAGTAATTTTGGAAAAATCTTGAATAAGTATTCTATAAAACTTTGCATGTTCTAAGAATCTCCTAATGTCTTTTATAGAAGTAGGTGGTGGCAAATTTTAAATAACCTTGACCTTAGCCTTATCCACCCTAGTCCCCTCTCTAAAATCTTGTGTCCTAACACTATCTGCTCAACTGCCATATATTGACACTTATCCTAATTCAACACAAGATTTGTTTCTACACATCTCTTAAATACAGTAGTCAAGTGATCTAGGCAAAAATGAAATGTGGTGCCAAACATAAAATCTCATTCATAAATACCTCAATGCCATGGTCAATCAAATCCAAGAAAATAGACATCATACAATGCTAAAAAGTAGTAAGGGTATTACAAAGACCAAAAAGCATTCCCCAAAAAGTAAATGTCCCATAGTGACTAGAAAACGTGGTCTTATATGGTCCTCAAGTGCTATATGAATCTGATGATACCTTAAATACCCATATAGTTAATAATAAAATGAATGTCTTACCTGCTTATCTAACATCTTCTGAATAAATGGTAGAGGAAAATGATCTTCCCAAGAGGCCTTATTAAGCTTTCTATAATCAATACAAATCTTCAATCCAGTCACTATCCTAGTAGGAATCAACTCTTTATGTTCATTAGATATTATGGTCAGACCACCTTTCTTAGGGACACAATGAATATGAATCAAACATGCACTATCAGATATCAGGTATATGATTACTACATCTGACCACATCAGAATCTCTTTTTTAATTATCTCCTTCATGGTAGGATTTAATCTTCTTGATCTAAATCTCTACCCTTGTCAAAATAAATTTTAAAATTTATTGTAATAGGTGTGTATTAACCCCCATACACACACCCCAAGAATTTGAACCCATGATTTGACTTGGGTCAAAAGTGTGGGTAGAACCAAGCACTCCAAAATATATATTTTTGGATGCTAGACCAACCCAACCCAACTTGGACCCAACCAATGACTTGAATAGACTCTAGAACATTCCTAAAGCAATCCATGTCAAGCTCTTACTACCTAATCAACTAACATGGCATGATTCCCTAAAATTACCTCTCTCTAAAGAATTGTTTATTGTAACTTTCCCAATAACAACCAATGTGCTTTCAAACTCTTCAGAACATTCCATTAGATCATATTGGTTAGTTCCTAACTGAAATGGCTACTGGAAATGGCTTAGGTGGCAAGATCTGAAGCTTACATTCAAATATATCTCTCTCTCTCTCTCTCTCTCTCTCTCTCTCTCTCTCTCTCTCTCTCTCTCTCTCTCTCTCTCTCTCTCTTATAAATACTATCACTTCCCAAGGATTAGTAGTTGATCAATCTGATTCCTAGCCTCCTAGGAACCTCCAAAGCCCTCCCATAGACCCTCTAACCCACCTTATTTCAACAAAACCCCAAACTAGCAAGAGAGAGAAAGAAAAAGAGAGAAAGAGAATTCAAATAGAACTTTAGATCCATTGGAATCCTGCCCTTAGAGGCATCTAAGAAGTTGAAGAGGATCTCTCCAACATTCGATAGAGCCCAAGATCAAGAAAATCCAATCATAGGTTAGTGAGATATCTTGATTTGAAGTTTTAAATTCAATTTGAATTTTCTCATAGATCTTAATACATGGAGCCTCCGAACTCCAAGAATTATAAGATTAGGTTGTCATGTTTTTATGCTTAAAATTTCATTAAATTTGGATGATTGAATTAAAAATTATAAGCAATTAAAGTTCTACTGCAAAATGAACTAAAGTCCTCTAATCAATCTGAGCCATACAATGGCTTATTGGACAGAGCAGGTTGCGTCGGATAAAAACTATGTTCGATAGTTGCAAATCACGTCGGATAAAAATTCTATTCAATAGAATCTAAACTGCGCTTTGTTCTATCTAGTAGGCCACGTGGTCACATCATGACCTCCATTAAAACCGTGCTCGATCTGACGATCTTCAACATTGCTAGCTCGAATAAGTGACCGCGGCAGACCATCACCACGTCCGCAATATTGGCAATGATTGCATGTTGATGGTTAATTCTTTTAAATTAATTAAAAATTTAATTAAATGCTTATAACTCTAAAAATTCTAAGAAAATGCATTTTAAATCCAAATTTGAGTGTTCATAGACTTTTTGGAAAGCTCCTAACCTCTACTATTTTTTAAAAATAATTTCAAGACTTTTTTACCAATGGATCTTGAGTAAAATAGAGATGGGTCATTTTCAATTTTCATAAATTTCTAAAGATCTAATAGTCAAATAGACCTCAAATTTGGATGGTGTATATTAGGGTGCATCCTTGATATACCCTAATTTTCCGGGAGCATCATTTAACCAATTTTCTATGATTTGAATTTTCAAGTTTACAGGTACATTTTGAACCCATAACTTTGAAAATTCATATATGTCCATACACTTAAAATTAGATTTTTATTTCACTATGATGTTTTTTTATGTATGTCAAGGATAGTTTGCCACTAATTTCACCCAATTCCAATAAGTATAGATCCTATAATAAATTACCAAAGCTATAGATGTATTTAGCATTGGTGATTGATTTTTCAACTTATAGAGGACGTAATGAGCCAAAATTCAATGGATTTGAAGCACATGTATTCATGTACTTATATTTCAAATTTCACTATATTTGAAGGCCATGTGATCTGTCATTTAGTAAACTCAAAATTCATATATATAATTAGTATAGGATAATTGAAAATTAATAATAAACTCATTTAAATCTAAAAATTATAAATAATATATCAAAATGCTCAGAATTAAAAGCACAACCGAGAAAAAATAAAATTCCAATCAAATTCATTCAAAATTAAAATTAATGTCAAAAATTAAGAAATTTGCTAACTAATTAAAATAAATAATTAAAAATATACAAAAATACCAAAATAGTTCTAAACACTTGAAATCATCCATAGAGTTCATTTCTAACATTTAGGAAAGATTTTGAGAGGTTTGGAGTTAATTTGGTAAAAAAAGAGAAAATGCCTCTAATTAAATAATAAAAGTAATTCAAAAATATATTAAACTAATTACAAAAAATCTAAAATTGGACAAACTCAAAAACATTTGACTCATCTCTTGGTCTAGTTTTTATGAAAAATATAAAATTTCGAAAATTCACTATAAATCAAAAGTCAATATTTGGTTAAATTTAGTTCATTAAATCATCAAATTTATAAAATTCATAAATAATTACAGAAAACTCCAAATTCTGTAAACTCAAAGGCATTAGACTCATCTCAAAGCCTAGTATTTATAAAAAAATATTAAAATTTAAGAAACTAATATAAATAAAAAAAGTTAAGAAATAAGTTCCACATTTAAATACATTAAAATATTCATTAAATATGAAAAATCAATAAATCATTAATCCAATAAAATTAAATAAGTAAACAACATTAAATAAATAATCAACATTATTGTCATTGAATTTTTTAGGTTAGACTATCTCGAACTGTGGGGCTACGTATCATGAAGAGGACCTAGATCCTCGTGCTCGCTGTGGCAATGTCATGAACGAATTTGAAAGAATATAAATACTAAAATATTAAATTAAATAAATAAGTAAATAATAAATTAAAATTAAATAAAAATATTAATAAAATATGTAAACATTTTAGCTTTTAATATCCATATGTTTGATTTCTTTCAAGAGGGCAAATGTGTATTGTGTTAAGAAAGCTTTAATGATCAAAACATTTAATTATAATGGAAGACTCCATGCTATCAATCTATCACAATCTTGGAGAATTGGTGGCATTACATTTTTGAGTCTAGGACATACTCATCAACTTCTAGCACTTAAGAGTTGGTGAACGTTTTGTTGCTTCAAACATAAATATAAATAAATTTAACAATACAAACATCTTAAAAAAAATTAAAACCTTTAAATCATTAATACTTAAACTCAAATCATCCTTTAAAGACTTTGAATAAATAAATTCATTTATAGACAACTCTTAACCAATAAAGCCTATGAACTATTTAAGCCATACAACATTTCTCCACACACTTAAATGGTTTGGTAGGACAACAAACTCTAAACTAGGCTAGGCCGGTGGTGTAATTTGCTTGCCATGTGCTTTGCTTGAAGAGTACCTTGTGTATGTTTATTTATTTTTAGCAATTTGAATGTCATATATTTTAAGTTCATGTTGGTACAATTGGGCTTTTTAAGAATTGCATTAGAAACATCAGATTATTACACAACTGCTTTACACCTTACATGCTTTTATAGTCTTTAAATTTCACAAAAGTCAAAGTAGAATATACCTAAAAATGATATATATATATATATATATATATATATATATATATATATATATATATATATATATATATATATATATATATATATATATATATATATATATATATATATATATATATATATATATATATATATATATGTACAAGTCATTATAAAATTAAAATATATATAGATCGAATTGTACAATGTCTTGAGTTGTAAAAGATTTAAATATATCTGCTTATATATATATGCAAACAAGGCTCCAAAAGATGATATCATTTTCTTTGTGAGATACTTGTTTTGGAAATTCATAAAATACTTGGAGCTTGAACACCATAAGCAAGTATATATATATGGTAGGATTAGAAATCCATGTTTGTCATGGTGGAGCTTGACCACCTTTTTTCTGCAGAGTTTTGAGTCTATTGTAAATAATCAAATCAATGAATAAATAAATTACGTTTTATATTCAGTCTTTTATTTATTATATTGCAACATGCATTGCATTCATATAAGTGGTAGTTTGTATTAGTGGGTATAAACTTTTTAAGTTTCTTTTGGTGTATATGTTACGGACTATATTGGAACATGTATACTAGCTCTAGGTTGATACGGTATTGGGTACCATATATAACAACCCATTTACCTATACATGCACACATGCATATATTTTATTTCAGGGTCCTCGTCATGCTCGGAGGATGTTATGCTTTTCCTTTCGGTATAGGGTCGTTATGCTATCGAAATTTTTAAATAATTTTGGTGGTTAGAAAATTTTGTTAGGTAAATTAAATAAGATAAAATTTAAACTTCTTACTGAGTAATCTCATTAGTTTCATTTGAACTTAAACTTAAAAATTACTTATCTTAAATCATAAATTTTATAGTATGATTCATCCTTTGATCTCTTAGGACAACACTTAGCAGATCATGCATTACATCTAAGGCGATTGAGTTTTGAGTCTATTGTAAATAATCAAATCAATGAATAAATAAATTATGTTTTATATTCAGTCTTTTATTTATTACATTACATCATGCATTGCATTCATATAGGTGGTAGTTTATATTAGTGGGTATAAACTTTCTAAGTTTTTTTAGGTGCATATGTTACAGACTATATTGGAACATGTATACTAGTTCTAGGTCGATACCGTATTGGGTACCGTATATAACAACCCATTTACCTATACATGCATGTATTTTATTTCAGCAACGCACGTTAAGCCAAACATTTACACTCAACATTGGCAAGGTAGCTAGGTTCTCGTCATGCTCGGAGGATGTTATGCTTTTCCTTTCGATATGGGGTCGTTATGCTGCGAAATTCTTAAACAATTTTGGTGGTTAGAAAATTTTGTTTGGTAAATTAAATAAGATAAATTTTAGACTTTTTACTGAGTATTCTCATTAGTGTCATTTGAACTTAAAATCAAAATTACTTATCTTAAGTAATAAATTTTATAGTATGATTCATCCTTTGATCTCTTAGGACAACGCTTAGCAGATCATATGCATTACATCTACGGCAATTGATTGTGCATTAATATTGTTAGCTAGCAACTCACTCCAAGCAAATATAAATCCAAATTATAAACACCTCTTCAATCTTTGCACATTCAGATTCAAATATTTTAAAATTCAAAATTCAAAATCTAAATTCAGAGGTTAACAAGAGATTTTATAATCTAAAGCTTATACATTAAATCTTATTAGCCAAAAAAATTCTTTAGAACTATTTGTCTTTGAAAATCTTTAGTCTTCACTAATCGAGAATATTCTATTAGGAGATGTAATTAACTATGGGGGTTTGCCCCTATAGGGAGACTACAACTCAAAATAGAATAAATCCTATCTTAATTTCTTTCTAAGGTATGGAAAATATTTGTGAAACACAAACATAAGCTTTAAATATTTGATTAATTTCATAATTGAAATAATAGGTGAATTTTTTTTTCCTTTGGAACTAATTGAATATGTCCTATACAGTGTTCAATCATGAATGAAAAGTTTCTCTTCTCAAATCGATAGTGAAATATTAGTCTAATCTTAGAAGTTGTATAATATCAATTTATGCATATTTGACTAAAGAAATTCAAACTATAAATTTAATGCAAATCTTGTGTGACATTTACATTTGAATGTTAATAAAGTTGTCCAAACTCACACTTGATTCTTCACTAATAATTTACTCACTGATGAAAGATAGATATGGACCCTACCAAACTAGGATTATCAATCATTAAGAGAAAGAATAAAGCTTACCTCTAGAAGAGCAATCTAGATGAGGAGAAAGAGAAGAGGTCCAACTCATCGATCAGTAAGATGGTGGCTATAGAGTTGAGCACGCTTGTGGGCCCAATGTAGATTGAGTTAATAGGACCTGTGCCTTCTATTCTAGTGAAGGTGCAAGCAAATAAAGAAGTACACTATGCATATTTTTTAGAGGGGATAAGTAGGTATGTTATCTTTTTTTCTTTTTAATACATGTATGCAAGTAAATGTAAAAAAATGTTCTAAATAAAAAAAAATTTGGTTTTTTTAATTGTGAGCAAGAATTTTTTTTTTTTTTTTTATATCACCTCACCATGTCTTTGAAGTGATTGCCTTGCTATGAATGTATAGTATGCTTTGTTATTTCTGAAAGGAATATTAGGTAACGGCAAGATGTTTTGTTAGACTTTTTCACTTCTTGCTGAGGTGAGTTAGGTAGTACTCTTCAACCAGTAGTATGATGTAATCAAGGTTGAGGCAAGTCGATGGAGAACCCTAGCAATAATAAGACAATTTGCTAATGACTCCTCACAATGTTGAATTAGGATGAGCACTCTAATTTTCAGATTAGGGTGACTCCAGAAAAATCTTGTAATGGCAATTGCACTTTGGGGAAAGTGAGAGATTAATGAAATCTTCTTGTAATCATGAAGATATTGGTGCAATATGAGTATAAATTGTAGATGTGATAGAATCATCGAAATTCATGTCACTCTTTTCTCTATAAATACCCTTTTGTCTTCTTATGAGTGGCACAAGCTAAAATTGAAAATTTGACATTTGTTCCCCTTCTACTCCTAAAACACTGTGAATGCGAGCAAGTGATATGGCGGCTCTTTACAAGGTTTGCAAAGTGTTGGCCGAGTTGAGCATTGATGTCGAGCAGTGACATCGGTAACCGAAAATAGATGACATAATCAGATTTATCAACCCCTTATCTGTAGGACTCTATGTTGGGCAATTTGAACTTGAGAGATGACACTGACACTATTATCTTCTTGGAGAATGCATTAGTCACCTCAAGCTCTATGTTTTGTACATGTTGAGGAGGGGGTTGCACTCTTCATCATTGGTGGGATCGCAAGTGGGGTGTCAAAGTGAATGAACTAGTTTCTAGAATTTTACAACAAATATGAAAGTGGCATGATCCTTCTAAGAGTATTTATCGCTTCTCCTCCCAGTACATCTTGAATAATTTTGGTGAGATTTTTTTTTCCAGCTCTATCAAGTCATGATGAATAGTGTTGTTGGAATATCCATGTTCACCAACAACTTAGGGGTCTAACCCAACTTCACTAGAAAGCTAACTAAAAAAATTGAGAACTGAAACAAGTTCGAGTGAATATGGACAATGAGAGAAAAATATAAAAGTCCAAATAAGCCTAAAGATCATGACATGTCAAAAAGATCTAAACTTTGACACTTCTCCCTTATTTATAGGCTTAAAGGGCTACATGGAACACAATATTAAAAAAGCAAAAACATACAATGCTCAATATGACACGTTACAAAATATAGTTGAATATGGCTTTATTGACGGATGTCCACGTGACTCTCTACCTCTAACATGGTTGTTTGTTCTAGGGAGAATTTTCACAGGCAAGTATGTTGGGCAAGTCCTCGAGCTGTTACATATAGGACGATTCTATGTGGTCTAATTATTTGGATGTGATTGGGAGTCTCTAGGGGAAGTGTATGGGGCAAGTCTCTTTGGGCAACTATGATCACAAGATAAGGATGGATTGATTTTGTAGTAATCACAACCCCTAAGGTGTGGACTTCATATAGTTGTATTGGGGAATGTCATTAGTATCCTGGTGGCCTGGATGATGGCAAGTTACCTCATAAGAACAATTTCTACCGAGGTACGTGATTCATGAGAGTTGGAAGGATTTTTATGAGTCCCTTGGTGTGTATGCCTAGGGAGACTCCTCAATTTGGTCACCTGAGATGAATCATGTTCTGTGCCAGCAAATGCCTCTTTGGTGAGCGATGGGACTGCACTAGCTTGGTTTTTTTAGCTGAATCCTCTATCCTACGTCTAAAGTATATATATGGACAAGTACAAATATACAAATAAAAACAATATAACGTTCATAAAATTTTGAAGTGATAGATGCTAATAATGTTGATAGAACCAGGGATACATGAGGGCAAGCAGATAGAAAACCATCCAAATGCACCAAACAGAACAAGTAAAAAAGGTAATTTAAGAAAAACTAGTAATTGAGTTTCTCAAGATACTTAGTTAAAAATTAATTAACATAAATAAATTAAAAAAAAAAGATGGTATTGAATCGTAAGAAAAATAACAATAGTCGAGACTACTTTGTTATAGATTTTAATGATCTGATGCCCATACCAAATTGCCAAGAAAGCCTCAAAAGAAACATCCATGATTCCTGCTCTTAATTACAGATTACAAAGCAGCTCTTTCATTATTATTTATCAAACTAAATCAGTATAACATAATGCAGTAACAGTATATTGTGTTCAACGGTGCTCATAATTAAGCTGAGGTTAGGTTTTGTTTGGTTTGGTTCAACTATTTTAGAGCTAAACCTAAGCTTGTTAAAGTCCACAAGAAAATGTTATTTATTACCAAGTTGAACAAGAATAAAGAAATCAAGAATAATACAGTGGTCATTGATAGCTTGTCGATCAATTACTTTTACCAAAAAAAAAAAAAAAAGTTTCATGATCGTCATAGCATAAAGTCTTTTAATCATTCTAGAATTTAATAAAATTAGTGCCCATGATTAGATAATCAATGCTTTTGATTGGTGGAAAAGATAGATAAAATTGAAAGCATTATCTGCGTTCATACTCCATATGTCAATCTTAATAAGATGTGACATTAATATATTTAAACCATTTAAGAATTACCATCACAGCTGGGTAATTTAACTGAACCTTGGCGGAGATGAACAGCTTGAGCTGTTAGGAAAGCCTGCAAATACGTTCGAGTAGGACTTTGTTAGGTAAGCAAAGTTTGCAATTCGCGGCAAGGAAGGCACTCGCTCCCCTTTCTTCAATAGATCTTCAAGCTCCAGCCTCTGAATTGTCAAAACAGACTTGGACTCCTTCCAAACAAATGCTAGATGCCCGTTTTGTATCTCAAACAAGGATCCTGGCTTGGACCCAGGAAACCGGAAACCATAACCGTTAGCAATACCCTCTCCTGAATATGTTCGCTTCACCTCGACAGGAACTGAATCTATATAAGTCTCCCATGGAAAAGGATCTGGTGACGGCTCTTCGACTTTCACAATAAACATAGCTGAGCCATTAGGATGTAGAACATAATGAGTTCCTTCCAATATCTTGGTGGCAATCAGAATGAGATGCCCATCAACCTCCTCATAAGAGAGTAACAAAAAGAACAAGGCCTTCCCTGGCTTATCTTCAGATGATTGCCAAGGAGGCCATCCAAACGTGCCGCCCCAAAGGCCAGCATATTCTTGACCATCTGCAGGCAGCTGCAGTGGAAGCTTATATAGGGCAAACCTGTTATCGTGCATATTTGGCCATGCTCTATAAGTGGTTAATCTCATTTTGGTGGCACATAAGCTGAGTCCTATGGTATCTCCACCCATCAGAAACTCATGGAGCTGAACATGCTTCGTCTCGCTAGAGATTCCGGAGGCCCCATTTTCCAAAACCAAGGAGGACACATGGGAGGATTTGGGCTTACCAATGATCTGTCTAAGCCCATCTCTAAAATAACCAGCTACGGAGAAGAAGTTCCACCTTCTCGTAGAAGAGATGACACTCGGCAATGGAGAAACCCCATCGCCATCAAAAATTTTGTCATAAAAATCGCTTGCACATGAATACAATTCATCTCCTCGCCAGTCAACACGGCCGCCACTGAGTTTGTGCATCTTGATTAGCACAGACCTCCTTTCCTCTAGGAGAGCCTCCTCGTTATCAAAGGAGGTGGAAGAGGTACAAGGTGGGAAGAGTGGAGCTGTCAGAAGGTCTCTTGGAACCTTCAGGCGGACTCTGCCAGCAACGAGATCAAGTAGCCTCCGGCGATCGCCGAAGGCCAACCTGTTGAATGGCGCCGGGGGCAGGGCCGACGAGACGGTGGTGCCCGAGAGGTAAAGACGCTTTGCGCTCTGGTTTTCGCTTGCGTGAAAACTGCGGGGAAGGATGTGGCGGGTATCAACCTCGAGGAGGAGAACATTGCAGTCAGGTTGGATGGAGCGGACGAGACCGGGGTAGAGAGAGTCGTCAGCCTCCCGGCCATGTAGGAAGAAAGTTTCTGCAGAGCCGTCGGCGTCGGCGAGGATCTCAAACACGGGGGTCCAGAGGAGGGGGCCGGCCGAGAGACCGAGTGGACCCAGCTCCTGAGGAATGACGCGGCACCCAACAACGGAGAGGAAACCCCAGAGTACGAATACTACGTTCCCAAGCTCGGGGTTTTGGTGCACCCAGAGGCCAAGAAGAGGGGATACAGCGTATAGGAAGCGGCAAAGGGCGCGGTGGGATCGGACGCCAGCTCGCCATCGGGAAAGTAGCGGAGGTGGGAGGCCCGCGCGTCGGCACTGAGAAAGCCAGATCTTTTCTGACGAGGATACAGCGGAGCAGAGGGGGCGGGAGGAAAGGGAGAGGTTGCAGAGGTCGCGAGGAGAGAGATAGAGTGCGATCAGGGCGAGGACGTCTTCCGGGAGGTTCAGGAAGAGGTAGGAGCCGCAAGGCTGCCGATCTTCATCAGTGCTGCGGGCGCTGCAGCCTGATTCCAGCCTGCCATCCGCCGGCATGGAAAGCATGTGTTGGGAATTCTTGTAACTGGATCTGATGCAGAAGTAGCGGACCGGTGAACAAGTTGCGTGCCCCTGATTTGGTAGGGAATTTATGTTGTTATTATTATTATTATTATTATTATTATTATTATTATTATTATTATTATTATTATTTGAAACAATACAAATAACATATTATTCATAAAATAAAAAATTACAATATAAAAGATAGCTAATCTATCACATTCTTCCTTCAACAAAGAAATAAAAAAAGAAGGAAAATTATTATAAAAAAAAAATCCCAAAAGAAATAGCCACTTATAGCATAGGTTACACAATAGTTTGCAACCTTAGTTCCATTCCTAGGAATACATTAAAAAATGACACACTTCAAGTCATATAAAAATGATAAATCTAAAGAGGTAGAATTTATAGCATGCTGAAATTTAGAAGTCATAGATTTCTGAATAAGTTTGAAAACATTGATGTTATCTCCTTCAATCCAAATGCCTTCAGACTCTATCATCTAATATTCTATAATTTCTTTTAAAGAAATGATTGCAAGGATTTCAACTTAGAGCCACATCGCAATGATGTAATTCCTTTCCAAATGCAGATATAAATATTTCATTATCATCTCTAATTACTCCTCCAATTCCAGCACAGTTGGAACTAAGTCAAGAAACATCTACATTCACTTTAATCCATTTTTTGAGGTGCGGGATGCCAAAATTTATGATTAAGTTCATTGAACTGGTTAGCACCCCAATTATCAAAAATATTGCTTCCATATTTAGCTCTTATTGCAAATTTGACCCAAGCACTGTGATTCTGATGATAAAAAATATTATTGTGTTTGTTATTGCTTTCTCCTGTTTCTGTGATATTTTATTTTGTTTTTGTTTGTACTAATAATTCAGGAAATCAGTCCATCGTTCACTTGTAATTTTGATTAGAGCGAGACTGGGTAGATTAGGGTTATAGTCGATTTTCATTTTATTATGTATTTTTTCTTTCTTGAGTCGTATTATGTAATTGGGTGGATATCATTGCTGAGTAACCTTGCACACACAGAGAGGAAGAGAGCAAAATGTTTTTTGAGACTAAATAGTTAAACTTTGAGAAATTAAACTTGTTTAAGTCTAAAGGTCTTCAAGAAAAAATTAAAAGAAGTAAAGCTCCAAATATGTAAAAAAGATATATACACTCCACTTCCTCTTTTAAGGTTGTTAAAGAAAATTGACAGGGTGGCAAACTTTGAAAAATTAAACTTTTTTATTTATAAAGTTCTTCAAGAAAAATTTAAAAGAAGAAAAGCTTCAGATATGTGAAAAAGATAAATAAATACATTCCACTTCCTCTTTTTAAGACTATTAAGGGAAAACTAGTGACTTGTCTTATTAATAAGTGAAAAAACTTACTTATAAAGGTGATAAGATGAAATCGCCAGTCAATTTCAATCCTTGATCATAATTGTTGCTGAGAGAAAATGGTAAGCCCTGAATCTCCTATGGAGAAGTGGAGCATTGAAAACAAATTAAGGAATTGGTGATCCAGAGTGAAAATGTGGCTAAGGTATTCTAACAATTACTAAAAGTCTGGCGTGAATTGTTACAATCCAAAACACCTAAATAGGTAAATCATAGAGAAAACCCCAATTATTTCCCATATCATCATATAATTAGACACACAATTAAATATTGTTACATGCATAAAGACTAGCTAAAGAGACACTATAAAATAACATTTTGATTCACCCAAAAAAAGAATCTATGATAGTGGTTGCATCCTCTTCAATGCCATTAACAAAGGAAGAAATAAAACAAAAGTTTCTACAGAATAGAAAATAGGAGAATACATCATCAAAGAAAACTTCAAAAATATCATAGAAACTATAAGGAGTTATTAGTACCAAATGGAAATCTCTAATTGAATAAGTATCAAAATTAAAAGAAAAGTCATTTTCAAGTACATCCATGTTAAGTGTAATTTTTGCACTGCTTATTGTTCTTAAATTCCAAAAAAAAAAAAAAATCATTTTAGTTGTGTTTTTTGGAGAAAATATCAGGAAAAAAAAATTTATAAATATTAAACCAACACTGTAATGCTATCAAATTTTGCACTACAGCGTCAACTTTTGCAACACCTAGTGCCAAATTTGGACATTGCGGTGCTAGCTGCTATAGAATTAAAGTAGAAAATTAGGGCCCTAGTAGATTAATGGTGAGCATCCACGACACTGCAGTGCCAAGAAATGATATTACAATGCTCTTCTCTCTGACTTTTCAGCGTTGAAGCGCTAGACTGTTCATCATCACAGCACCAAGGAGCACCCTTAGGTGTCATAATGTTCACATTTTCAAGCATCGTAGCGGAGCAGTTATGAATTTGAGAAGCCATTTTAATCAAGAGATGCATTGGGTCAACACAGCACCACATCGGAGCAACCATTTAAGAGCTGAGGCACTAGTTCATTTAGTAATGTCAATATGTTAACATATTAAGTATTGTGACACCTGAGTATGTTTTTCGATTTTTTTGTTAAGAAATTATGTCACTCTTAGTAAATTTCTATAATTTTTATTGGAGTTCTGAGTGCCCACTTAAAGTAAAGTCTAAGGGAGGCTAACGAAGTGCAAGATAAGTTTGTTTGGAGATCTTAACTTATCTTGTGTAAGCAATTCTTCTATTATAAGAAGAAGTTTGGAAAACATCATTTGATCCTTCCTCATGACATTTTTCTTTATTAATTCTCTTATATCTTTTTCTTATATGAATGAAATGAATATAAATTTACTTTTTTGTGCTTTCCTTATATGGCTATTTTTTTTAAGTTTTGGGCTCATGATGTAAATTTATAGTAAGTACTAATATAGACTCTCTTTTTTTCTAATTAGGATGCATACATCCTTTAAGTACTAATATAGACTCTTATACCTTGAATTATAATGTAGATGTTTTTAATACCTCCCATTCTTAAATTAAAGCATACAATGATCATGTGTGTAGTTAATATCTAACATGATGTATATCCTTAATGAAAGAATACTAAAATAAATAATAGTATTGAAATTGAATGTTAGTATGCCTAAACATAGGATGTTTAACCTTCTAGGTTCTATGGAGATAATAGAACTATATGAAGGCCAAAAACCTCCCATTTTACCCATATAAGCTCGATAGAGATCTAGATATGCATATACTCTGATCCACATTAATATTTTATACTTATGTAACTAGTGGGCAATCTATATCAAATAAAACTTAAGCATCAAGTCATCCAAAACATATTTTATTTCATACATGCATCGAGCTATCCCATGCTCATACTCTGCATTAAGTTTTTTGCGTCCTTATTAGGGAAGTAATGTGCGTATTATAACTTTAAACTATATTATTGAACAAATTGCATATTTAGACCTACTTATATTATGTATCTTATTTTATAGCTCTTATTAAAATTTTTAGAAAAGAAAATTTTAATTGTTAGTTTTTGTTCTTTACTTTTTAGTGCATTATTTTTGCATGAGTAGTAGTTCTGGTAAGGAGCCTTTACTATTTAATTTTAAAATTGAAAGGTCCCTAATAAAAATTTTAAAACTATTTTTTTTTTCTTTAGAGATGTCTAAACTAGAACATCAAGGCCACCCTAAACCTCATAGGGAGTATACTAATCATATAGTAGATGGAATCCATTATTATCAATAGACCTACTTTCCAAGTCAATAAATTTGAATTGAAACCCTTCATAATTAAGATTGTTTGAAATTTCCAATATGGTCAGCTCTTGTTGAGGATCCCAATCTATATTTAGCTAGATTCTTAGAAATATATACAACATTCAAGTATAATAGTGTTAGCAATGATGACATTAGTATTTGTTTGTTCTAATTTTCTTTAAGGGTCAAAGCTAAGATGTGGTTGAATTTCTTTCTTCCAGGCTCTATAACCACTTAAAATGAATTGGCATATAATTTTCTAGATAAGTAATTCTCACCTTCAAAACTACTAAACTTAAGAATGATATCACATCTTTTGCTCAATTTGAAGGAGAGTTAATTTGTGAAAGCATGGAGTAATTTAGGAAAATGCTTAAAAATAAAGACCTAACTAATGCTTTAATGTGGATGGAGTAGTTGGAGGATCTTTAATATCTAAGCCATTTGATAAAGCTTATGAATTAATTGAGGGAATGGATACAAATAATTTTTAGTGGTCTTTTACTAGGGTAAATCTTAAGAGAGTAGTATGTATTTATGAATCTGATACCTTATTTATTTTGACTAGTAATGGGGGTGGTGGGGTAACTTAAAGAATTATGAAAATGATTTAGAGCTCTATCAATCCCTAAACAATCCTTAGTTTCTTTGATATAAAAATTATAAAAATCCTACTAAATATACACAAGTATATATGTGTGCCGAATCAAATAATATAGTGATAGAGTAGAGTATAAAGCCTAAGAGAAAGAATGTTTATATGCAAATACTAGTACTGTCTAATTCAATTATAATAATTTTCCTACTCAATTAAAATCAGTTTTTATGTAGATTCAATCACTTAATATATATTAAAAAATAATTAAATGAAATACTATTTGGATAAAGTATTTTGGATGGATAAAATATAAATACAATTTGTTTCCTAATGATTCTCTTTTATATTGATGCTACTCAAAACATATGCATCACCGACTGCTCAGTTAAGTGTGAAGAGACAAAGGATACATTAAGCCTTCCAACCTCAATACCACTCTAAACTTCCATTATCTTTCACTCTTTGAGAATCTTAGAAGAGTAAGTAAAGCATGTATTGTTAAAACCCCACATGATGATTTATCTCTATAAATTTGATATATGACAAGTAATATGTTTATGCTTGCATCATACCAATCCAACATACCTAATTGTACCTACTTTTCTATTTTTAGGCTCCATATTACATATGATATTAACTACATATATGGTCACTATATGCATTAAATAAAGACCTAGTATATTAGAAATATCATGAAATTATTAATGAGAGATTTCATTAGTACTCCACATTCCATTTATACAATCAATCCAAAACTATATAATTTAGCCAAATTTAAAAAATAAGTGAAGTAAATTCATTTTCCTTAATTGCATGAAAGAAAGAAAGAAAGTATAGAAGAAAAGAAATTATTGGAGGGTTCAATGATCTCCTCTACACTCCTTGAACTTACAAGAATTATTTTCACAAACATAAGCCAAACACTCTAATGGAATATATTTAGTACTTATCTGAATTTACTTAATTATCACTCATATGGAAAAATCAAAGAAGCACTATAAAGACTAAAATTAAATAAGTGATTGAACTCCTCTACTAACATTACAAATGAAATATTAATAGAAAAATGCATAAAATAAATCATGGCACCACAGTGCTCAAGAAACTTACGTCGTGGTGCCCATAAAATTAACTAATGCCATAGTGTTGAAGGGTTTCCTCAGCTACAACATTTGTTGATATGGACCTGCTGTTTAATAAATCGATATGTTGTTTCACTAGTAGACCATGGCCTGAACTGTTACATATGTAGCACTACAGTACTACTAATGGTTGAGCGCTACGACATCCACTTCCCACTTCCCTTGACTAGGCAACACTAAAATTTGGCATCATGATGTTGTATAGACAGAGATTGAGCTTTACGGCACAGAATCCTCTAACATTGTGACACTGTCAAATAGAGACTAACTGGGCTTAATGGCGCTAACTCCTCCGATGCTGCAGTGCTATCAAATAGAGAGTAGGCATAGCTATGTCCATATTTAGGGAGTTCCAGTATTATCAATAATGGCGATTTATATCTGATGCCACAACGCTATACCATACTTAAAAAACTTTACTCATTCAATGTATTTTCTGTACAAATATAACAAAAATAATATATTTTCACTTACAAATTAAAACATAAAATATAACATTATTTACACTTATCAAATCCTATTACGTATATGTTTTCAGAAATAGAATTTTGATGATTGCAAACACTTCTGTTTTATTATGACTGCATTGCCTACTAACATTTCAGGTCCACCGGATCAAGACTGTAATTTGAACTAGCTCAAGTTTGGGTAGATTAGGTCTGAGCTAGTTTGTAATATACTTTTTTCCTTTTCTTGAGTCAATTGTAATCTTCATGGTGTTTGATGCTAAGTAACCCTGAACACACACACTTGAGTGAATTTTTCTGTATGACTTAGAGTTTTTTGATTTTTCCCATATCGTCTAGGATGATCTCAAAATCATCCTGACCGATCGAAAAAATAGAAACCTAATTAAGGCATCATGGTTAAGGCAGCCGTCATTAAGCATATAGTCTTGGGAGATTTTTGTATCGTCCTGGACGATAGACTCAAATAAAAAAGAATCATCCGCCAAATCAATTTAGAAAGCTTTAATTTTTAATTATCGTCCAGGATATCGGCCTGGACGATGCAGCACAATTATGCCTAAATTGATCTGGAGATTAAGAAAAGTAATTATGGTTGATTGATACGATCATATCATCCTGGATGATCGTAGGATCGGCCAGGACGATCAGTTCAAAAACCTTGATTTCTCCTGGACGACCAACACCTATTCAAAGCAATGTTCTGAATGATTTGGGCAAATTTTGAACTAATCAGCTAGGACGATCAAGAGATCGGCTTGGATGATCAAGTCATTTTGTTTTCTTCCAGACTCCCATTAAGAGTGATGGTCTGGACGATATTCCTCAATTTGAACTAATCATATAGGATGATATAATATGGTCCTGGACGATATGAATAAAAATCTTCTAATTGTCCTAAGTTGTCTGGGCTGATTGAGCCTAATTTTTACTAATCGTACATGATGATAGGAATATTGTCTTGGACGATAAAGTTGGTTCTTGAAAATCTATTTAAAGAACTCATGTTTTCTCAAGTCCAATCATCCTTTGCTGTTGTCTTGACCTGGGAGAGCCTAGAGGAGAGGGAGAGACAGGGAAGAACTTGTGAGGGGGAGCTTGTGAGGGTTTTCATAAGGGTTGCTCCAAGCAAGGTTCCAATGCGTCTTCTCTGATCATCGTTCCTCATTCTTGGAGGCTCAAAGGAGGTCTTCTTCAGCAATTGATCGAGGTTCTCTGCCTGCTTCAAGTGGAAGCAAAAGGAGTTGGGTTCTCTGCACGCTTCAAGAAGAAGCAAAAGGAGTTGGTTCTCTGCCACACCGGGGTTGGTGAAAAGGAGTTTTTGTAAAGGCTTCTCCGCCTAGCTTTGGGGGCTAAAGGAGAGATACTAAGTTAGTGTAATACTCGGAGGGTGCCTCTGAGGAGTGGACGTAAGTCAAGGTTTGATCGAACCACTATAAATCCGATGTGTTCTTTCTTTATTTTTACTCAAGCATTTAATTTTCGCACTCATTATTTTTTATGGTGGATTGTGTTTTGGTTTTAGTTCGTGATTTGTTTGAAAAGTTTTTAAAATACCAATTCACCCCCCTCTTGGTTAGCCTCAGGACTAGTTCATAAGGGCTTAACATCTCTAACGAACTTTCAAATCCTCCCTAGCTTAAACTCTTGCTTTTCTCAAGAAAATAAAAGTTTATAATTCTTATTAAGTGATTAACAAAAATAAAAAATAACTATAAAAAACTTTCTAACATATATGATAGTACGTCGCTATCTAGAATCAGTATAAATAAATAATGCTATACTTCTAGTTTGGAAAAATACCAATAGTTAAACTTAATTAATCATTCTTGTTTTTACCTAATTTGAAATTATAGGTTATAGATTTAATTTTTAACTTTTGAATGTTGAAGTGACTAATGTAGTTTTAATAATTAAATATGATTGTACTTAAAATTGTACTTTCATTAATTCAATATCCCTTGTATTATCTCTCTCATCTTATCCTTTATAATTTTTGTATAAGATCATATTTCAAATCTTAAGCATTCATTGATACCAATTTTAAAATGTTCTCATCTTTTTCTTTCGATACTTTTCATTTAAAGACTTTTTAGTTCCTTTTAGTTTTCTTTAGTGGAGTACATAATTAATGATTTTGAATATAACCTTCTACTTTAGGATTCTCATACAATCTTAAAAATTTTAATGTGTACTTAATGAGATTACTAATTCTATCTTTAGGATAGATATGATTTCAAATTTTAATTTTCTCATATCTAATTTTAATACTAATTATTCATCTTATAATTTTAAACGTTATATTCATAAGGGTATAACTTATTAATTTAAATTAGGAAAATAACTTAAAAGATTGAACGAGTTAAGTATTAGTTTTTCCAACCTATAAAGTATAAACATAGTTTATTCAAACTAAGATATAGGGTTTTATTATTATCCTAATTTTTAATTATCATTTTTATAAGGGTTAAATAAATAATCAAAATATAATAGTAAATGGAGGACAATAATAATTTAAGCTTGAAGGGAATTTGCTAATCTGTAAATAAACACATAAACAAACACTATAAATACATACTTTCATATGATGATAAAAGTGCATTTAATATGTGTTGAAAATAAAACATAACATAACATTAACATAATATAACATAATGAGTAGTAGCATAACGCATAAATGGGTTACCTCCTAATAGTGTTGTTTTAAGTCATCAGCCAGATTATACCAATCATTATTTTTTAAAATGAATTAATTTAGTTATTTTTTATAAATGATCAATAGGTCCTCCAAATTAAAGTTTAAATTTATGACAATTTACTTTAAAGATATACAAGATTTTCTTGTTTTATATTTTGATAGTCCCATAGGGAATTATTTTTATGATAATAAATTGCACAGACCACCTAGATTTTAATATTCCTTGAAATAGCTTAAGTCTGGAATTAAAAAGTAAAACATCCTGTCATAAGTGAAATATTTCTTAAGAAGCTTTTTTCTTGCCATTTTTTAACTCTTTCTTTATAAAATCTTACATTTTCATAAACTTCATTTCTAATTTCTTCTAATTCACTCAATTATAGTAAATTTTTTTCTTTAACACTTACAAGATTTGAATTCAATTCTTTGACTGCACTGAATGCCTTATGCTTTAATTTTATAGGAATATGATAAGTTTTCCCAAAAAACTAATTTATAAGGAGTCATACCAATTGGTGATTTAAATGTGGTTTTATAGGCCAATAATTCATCATCGAATTTAATTGCCCAAACTTTCCGATTAGAATTGATGATTTTTTTCAATATCCTCTTGATTTCCATATTACTAATTTCAGCTTGCCCATTGGTTTGGGGATGGTAAGCAGTAGTTATCTTATAAAAAATCCCAAAATTCTTAAAGATAGTTTTTACTATTTTATTATAAAAATGGCTTCTCCATCACTGATTAAGACTCTTGGCATCCCAAATCTAAAAAAATATATTTTTTTTTAAGAAATTAATCACAATTTGAGCATCAACTTTAGAGGTTGCCACACCTTTAATCTATTTAGAAACATAATTCACAACAATAAAAATATGTTGGTCTCCATGCAATGTCATAAAAGGTCCAATAAAAATTTAATCCCCAAACATCAAAAATTTTTCTTTCTAAAACATTATTCATTGGCATTTCATTTCTTTTAGCTATATTGCCTTCCCTTTGGCACTGATCACATATTTATATATATTTCTTCACATCCTATATGGTAGGCCAATAAAATCCTGCTTGAAGGATTATAAAAGCAGTTCTAAATCCTCTAAAATGTCCCATAAACTTTTAGTCATAACACTCTTTAATAATGAAATTTATTTCCTCATCAGGAACACATCCTCTTTTGATTTGATCATTGTAAGATTAAATAAATAGGGTTCATCCCAAAAGTAAGATTTGGTATCATGCATAAACTTTTTTTTTTTAAATAGATAATTCATAAGAAAATATTCCACTTATAATGAAATTTATAATATCTTCATACCACAAATATTTGTTTAACTTGAGAGCAAATAAATATTAATTGGGGAATCTTTAAATAAATTTAACATCAACTAATGCAAGCTATTCAAGTCTAGATAGATGATTAACAATTTAATTTTCAGTACCCTTTATATCAAAAATTTTTAATTCAAATTCTTGTAACAATAAAATTCATTTATCCAGTCTTTATGTTGTGAATCTAATTTCATGGATTATGATTTTGATGATAACAAACACTCTTATTTCTCTACGACTTCCTTGCTTACTAACATTTCAGGTCCACAAGATCAGATTGCAATTGGAACTGGCTCAAGATTTGGGAAACTAGTTTTACTTGTAATTCTCACTGATGTAATTCTTTATTTCTCGAGTCATGTCCTGTAGGAGTGCTTGCTTGATTTGTAACCTTGCACATACACACTTGGTAATTTTTTATCTTCTTTAGAGTTTACTGTTTTTGGTAACAAATTCTGGGATTATATTTATATCGGCCTGGATGATCGGTTCAAAATAAAAAATCTTAATTAGGGCATTCTTTTTAAGGCAGCAACATTAAGCACATCGTCCTGTACGATTTTGTATCAGCCAAGATGATAGGCTCAAAACAGAAAGAATTAGCTGCCAGATTTATTTAGGAATTATTTATTTTTGGAAATCATCCAGGGCATCATCTTCGACGATCCAGCCCAATTTTTCTTAAATTAATCTAGTATTTAAGGAAAGCAATTAAGACTTGATTGCACGATCAAATCATCTTGGACGATCGCAGGATCATCCTGGACGATATGTTGGACGATATGAACAAATTTCTTCTGATTGTTTCAGATCGTCCCGACTAATTAGGCTTATTTTGCACTGATCGTACAGGATAATATTAGTATCGTCCTGGATGATAATGTCGGTAAGTTGAAATTAATGAGCTCGTTTTGAGCTCTTCTATTTAAGCTTTAACAAGGCACTTTGTAAGTGACTTTGGCAGCCATTATAACTCTGTTCTTTTGGGGAAAACTTGAAGAGAGAGCTTGAAAGGGAGAGAGGAAAGGGTGGAGCTTGAGAGAGGGAGAAGATCCTTAGAGGGAGACTCAAGGGAGTGTGGAGGGGGATTCTACATGGTTGTTCCAGCGAGCTTGTACCTTAGTACCGTCAGATTCAAGGCCTATCTTGAGAGAAATTCACGGAAGAAGAAGATCTCTTTGATGTCAAAGGACCCGGCCACTCCACCGCACAGGGGAAGGTGAAAGTGATTTTATAAGGGCTTCTTCGCCTAGCTGTGGGGGCTAAAGGAGAGACACTTAGTTTAGTGTAATACTCGGAGGTACGTAGGTCAAGGTTTGACCGAACCACTATAAATCCGGTGTATTCTTTCCTTTATTATTTAAGCATTTAATTTCTGTATTGCATTTTCTTTGTGTTGAATTTTTATTTGGTTTGAGTTTTGTTTTAAAGATATTTAAAGCACCAATTCACTTCTATCTTAATTAGCCTTGGACCAGTTCATAAGGGGCCTAACATCCTTAACAAACTTTCAAGTGGTATCAGAGCGAGACTCATAAAAATAAGTTTTTGAAAACTTTTGAATTTTGATCCATGGCTAATTTTTATAATCGTAATATTGCAGAAGGTTATTCAATCACTAGACCATCTTTTTTTGAAAGTATTACTTTTGATTTTTGAAAAATTTGTATGTCTACTTTCTTGCAATCAATTGATTATCAAATATTGCAAATGATTTTAGCTGATTATTCTTTACCATCACGTATTTTAGATGGAATTAAAACTGATATTCATTTTAATCAATGGAATAGGGAAGAACAAATTAATGCTCAATTGAATGCAAAATCTTTAAACTATTTTTTTGTGCTTTAAATTATGAAGATTGTATGTTAATTTTCACGTGCACTACAGGTAAGAAAATTTGGGATAAATTACACACTATATATGAAGGCACTAGTGAAATCAAGCAATCCAAGTTGAATATTTTAATGCATGATTATGAACTTTTTGGCATGAAATCTTATGAGACGATCTTAGACATGTATACTAGGTTTATTCAAATTGTTACATAATTACATACTTTAGGAAATGAGTTTTCAAACTTTGAAAAAGTCAAGAAAATTCTTCTTTGTCTATTTGATAAGTTCGATGCCAAAGTTGTTGCTATTTGTGAATAAAAAAATTTGAATGAGTATTCTATTTGATAAGTTTGATTCCAAATTTAAATTGTTTTGTGTGCTTTATTTTTTTTTTGTGTTTGCATATTTTGTTCATTTTTTGTGTTTTTGTTGTGTTTTTTTGGATTTATTCTTTTTTTATTCTTTCTTTCTTTTCTTTTTCTTCTTCATTAAATTTTTTTTTTAATTTTTTAAAGTAATGTTTTCTATTTTTTTAAAAGATAAATAAATAATAAAATTTTAAAAATGAAAAATCTACCTCATTTTTTTTTTGAATTCTTATGTAAGTTGTGGTTGACTTCTTAAAAAATAGTTAAAGGAAGCAAACTCATGATTTTGACTCTCAATCTCTGTTTCCTAAAAGAGGTTATTCTACTTTTGATTTAAAATCTTCATCATATTTTAAATTGAATTTTGAAACTAAACTTTTTTCATCTCCCTACATTTTATCTATCGCATAGAAATTTTTTGTAAGTTGTTGAATCTACCTCATAATTTTCATAATCAAGTAGTTCGTTGTTTCAATAGAATTGGTTTACTATTATTTTTAAAATTTTAGAAAGGTAGCATATTAAAAAAAAAAAGGTCAATGACGCCAAATAAAAAAAAAAAAGCCCAATAATGCTAAATCAAAAGATGCGTAATGACACCAAATTCAGAAAGATACACAAAGTCAATCAAAAGAAAAAGGTGCACAAAGTGCGCCAAAAAATTGACAAGAGGCATAAAATGAGCCCACAAGAAGTATGCTTACCTTTTATGTTTTATTCAAAGCTTAAGAAAACCCTTGATATTTTTGATACTTGATCTTGAAAATCATGATTCTTGATTCACATATTTTTGCATTAATCTTCTATTAGATATGTTTTATGAAAGGAGTTTTGAAAAATCAGCGTTTCTTTTTCTAATTTATTCCTTAATTTAGATATTAGATTAAAATTTTTTTTGATCCTTTAAAAGAACTTGAGCTTGGATTAACAATTTCTAAATTGCTTACTTTTATTGGATTATGCGGTGTCAATCCATTCCTTACTAAGTTTTTTATAAAATTAAGATATAACTTTTTTCTTTTTTAATTTTTTTTGTGCCCCTTCTCTTTTTGATAATGTCAAAAGGGGAGAACGTACTATTGTATTTGTTTTGTATTGTTGTGTTTGTATCTTTTTTTTTTTCTTCTTTCAAAAATTAAAAATAACAAAAAAATTTATTTTCCCTATTTTAAAAGTTTTATTTTAGTAAGGGAGAGATTAGGAGAAAATATTTTTTTTGTAAATTCAACCAGTAATGTTTACCATCATCAAAAAGGGGGAGATTATTGCAAATCTGATTTCATGAATTATAATTTTAATGATAACAAACACTTATTTCTCTACGATTGCCTTGCAACTGACATTTAAGGTCCATAAGATCAGACTGTAATTGGAACTGACTCAAGATTTGGGAAAACTATTTTACTTGTAATTCTCACTGATGTAATTCTTTATTTCTTGAGTCATATCCTGTGGGGGTGCTTGCTTGATTTGTAACCTTGCTCACAAACACTTGGAAATTTTTTCTATGTGCTTTAGAGTTTACTATTTTTGGTAACATCATCCGAGATAATATTTATATTCGCCTGGATGATCAGTTCAAAAATAGAAACTCTAATTAGGGCATCCTTATTAAGGCAGCAACATTAAGCACATCATCCTGGACGATTTTGTATCGGCCAGGATGATAGGCTCAAAATAGAAAGAATCAACCGCCATATTTATTTAGAAATTACGTTTTTTTGGACATCGTCCAGGGCATCATCCAGGGCATCGTCCTTGATGATCTAGCCCAATTTTGCCTAAATTAATCTAGTATTTAAGGAAAGTAATTAAGACTTCATTGTACAATCAAATCATCCTGGACGATTACATAATCATCTTGGACGATATGCTGGACGATATGGGATTATAAGTTGGATGATATTAATAAATTTCTTTTTGATTAGGCTTATTTTAAACTGATCGTACATGACAATATTATTCTTGGATGATAATATCGGCAAGTTGTAATTAATGAGCTCATTTTGAGCTCTTCTATTTAAGCTTTGACAAGGCACTTTGTAAGTGTCTTTGGCATCCATTATAGCTTCATTCTTTTGGGGGAAACTTGAAGAGAGAGCTTGAAAGGGAGAGAGGAAAGGGTGGGGTTTGAGAGAGGGAGAAGATCCTTGGAGGGGGACTCAAGGGAGTGTGGAGGGGGATTCTACATGGTTGCTCCGGCGAGCTTACTCCTTAGTACTGTCGGATTCAAGGCTTGTCTTGAGGGAAGTTCACGGAAGAAGAAGATCTCTTTGGTGTCAAAGGAATCGGCTACTCTGCCACATCGGGAGGTGGAAGTGATTTTGTAAGGGCTTCTCCACTTAGCTGTGGGGGCTAAAGGAGAGACACTTAGTTTAGTGCAATACTTGGAGGGTGCCTCCAAGGAGTGGACGTAGGTCAAGGTTTGACCGAACCACTATAAATCTAGTGTGTTCTTTCCTTTATTATTTCCACATTTAATTTTCACATTGTGTTTTCTTTGTGGTGAATTTTGGTTTGGTTTGAGTTTTGTTTTAAAGCTATTTAAAATACCAATTCATCTCTCTCTTAATTAGTCTTGGGATATTTTATAAGGGGCCTAACATCCCTATCAAACTTTCACTTTATTTGGTATCTTTCATTGTCATAAGATATTTGATGGAAGTATAATCAATGTAAATAATAACCTTGGTCCCAATTAAAGAAGACCTAAACTTGTCAAAAGAAAAAATAATAGCTAATAATTCTTTTTCAGTGGTTGTATAATTAGATTGTGCATAATTATAGTTTTATTTGCATAAGAAATAACGTGGAATTTGTTATCTCTCTTTTGACCCAAAACTGCAACAACAGCAACATCACTTGCATCCTACATCACTACAAAAGGTAAAGACCAATCAGGAGCAATAATTATATGAGCTATAGTCAAATGATGTTTTAGAGTATTGAAAGTTTTGTTACATACAAAATCAAATATAAAAGGAATATCTTTCTCTAACAAATGGCATAAAGTATAAGAATGTTTAGAGAAATCCTTTCTAAATCTTCTATAAAATCCAACATGTCCTAAGAAGTTTCTAATCGCCTTAACAGAATCGAGTGGAGGATGTTTTTCAATCCCCTAAAGTTTTGCAATGTCAACTTCTAATCCTTTCCTAGATATCTTATGCCCAAAGAAAATGCCTTTAATTACCATAAATTAACATTTTTCCTAATTTAGCACTAAATATATTTCAACACATCTTTTTAAAACAATAATTAAGTGTTCTAGACATGAATTAAATGTAGTGCCAAATAGAGAGAAATCATTCATGAATATTTCAATACCCTGCACAATTAAGTTTGAAAAGATATACATCATGCATCTTTGAAAAGTTGCAGGAGTATTACATAAACCAAAAGACATTCTCCTAAAAGCAAAAGTTTGGTATAGACTAACGAAAGTACTCTTATCTTGATCTTTAGGTGCAATAAGAATTTGATGATAACCAAAATATCCATCTAAAAAGCAATAAAATGGATGCCCTACCAACCTAGCAAGCATTTGATCAGGAAATAGAAAAGGATAATGATTTGTTATGATTACTTTATGTAGTTTCCTATAGTCAACACAAATCCTTTAACCTGTCACAGTTCTAGTGGGTATTAATTCTTATGTTCATTGGATATAATAAATAATCATCCCTTTTTAGGAACACAATGAATCAGATAAACCCAAGAGCTATTAGAAATTAGATAGATAATTCCAACATCTAACCATTTAAGAATCTCTTTTTTAACAAAATCTTTCAGGGAAGGATTAAGTCGTCTTTGAAGATCAGCTTTAGGTATAGAATTTGCTTCCATTGAGATTCTAAGCATACAAATGGAAGGAATAATTCTTTTAATGTCAACAATAGTCCACCCAAAATCATTTTTATAGTTACTTAAAACCTTAGTCAATTCAATCTCTTGATGTTGTTTTAGATTTGTCAAAATAGTTATAGAAAGAGTCAAAATTTTGCTCATATATGCATACTTAGGATGAAAAGGTAAAGCATTAAGTTTTGAAGTTGGTGGACCCTTCAATAGTTGGTTTTAGAGTTTTATCTAAAGATGAAGTTGCTAATAATTCAAATTATCCTTTGTTTTGACTTTATTTTCTAAATTTTATTTCAATGAGCCCATTAGATGTATTTTGTTCTTACACATCTTCTTTTTCCTCAATTGTTTCTCCTTCTAACAACTTTTCTTTGAGATCCTTTACTAATACATCCTCTAAATCCACCCTAAAGCAATGTTCATTTCTTTCTTGAGAGAATTTTATACATTTTAACACATCAATTGTCACCTCCTGATCTTAAATTCTCATAATTAATTCTCCCTTTTGAACATCAATTACATCTTTCCATTTGCTAAGAAAGGTCTTCCTAAAATGAGAAATATCTCCCTATCTTCTTTCATGTCTAAAACAATAAATCAATAGGGAAAATGAAGTTATCAACCTTGATCAGAATATTCTCTATTACTCCATTTGGATAAGTAAAAGATCAAACAACTAATTGAAGAGTAATAGATGTAGGTTGAATATTTCCTACATCTAAACTTTTTAAGATGGGTAGAGGCATGAGGATACTAGATCCTAAGTCACATAAAGCTCTCCCATAGAATTTATCTCCAACAATTAAAGGAATGGTAAAACTCCTAAGATCCTTAAGTTTTTTTAGGAATTTTCTTTTGTAAATGGCACTACATGCTTCGCTTAATGCCACTATTTCATAATCACAAATCATCCTTTTCTTACTCAAGATATCCTTCATGAATTTAACATAAGTGGGCATTTGTTCTAAAGCTTCATAGAAAGGGATATTAATGGTTAATTTTTTAAACACTTCTAATAACTTTGAGAACTATTTTTTGATCAACCTCTTAGAGAAAGGGTGTGATGGTCTATAAATAACTTTTTTATAAACCTTTTCAAGTTCTTTAATAGGTACAGGTTTTCCTAAGGGATCTTATTTTCTTGTTGTTCCTCTCTATCATCCTTATCCTAGGGTTGATCTTTCTCTTTATAAGGGTCTACTAGCACTTTCCCACTTCTAAGTTGGATATTATGATATTACTCTACCAAATGTTTATAATTAATCAACCTAGTCAATTGCGCTATTTGATCTTAAAATTTTATATGAGCATTAGATTAATTATTCATTTACATTCCTAATTGAAGAACAATATTTTCCATGGATTAATTCTTATTCTTTTCAAGATATATTTGTTCAAATTTTGTGGGGCAATGTTGAGGTGCTATATCTCCTAAAATAACTGTTAACCTTCAATTCCGCTAATTTCTTAGAAATAACAATAACATGAGTAGTCAAAATTGAGAAAGAATCATTTTCATAAACTCTTGCCACTCTTAGGATTCACCCTATTAATAGGCCATTGAAAATTATTTATTGTTATTTCTTTAATTAATTCATAAGCATCTTCAAAAGTCTTTGACATCAAAGAACCTCTAGTTTTAGCATTAATTATGGCTCTAAGGGATCCTACCAATCCGTTATAAATAGTTTAAATTATCAACCAATCAGGTAAGGCATGGTGTAAACACTTTCTAAGTATTTCCTTGAATCTCTCCCAACTCTCATAGATAGTTTCTCCTTCTAATTGAGTAAAAGAAGTAATGCTATTTCTAAGCTTTACAATTTTATAAGGTGGAAAATACTTTTCTAGAAATTTATAGGCCAACTCATTCCATGTAGTAATAAAGCTTGGGGGTAAGGAATTTAACCACATTTTTACCATATCTCTTAGAGAAATTGGGAACAATCTAAATCTAATGGCATCATCACTAACATCATTGTACTTAAATATTACATAAATGTTTAAGAAATGTGCTATATATAGGTTAGGGTCTTTAATGGGTGTTTCCCTAAATTGAAAATTCTGTACCATCTATTAATGCTTTGGTGAATTTCTTCTAACAAAGGGTTTGTAAAATCCTTTAGAGGTTTAGAATGATCTAAGTTTTGAACAAGGTCAGCCATTTTAAAAATCTTTTTTTTTTGTTCTAATTTTAGAAAGGGTTATCTTAATTTCAAAATCAAAATTTAAATGTGACTCCCCCTATATCTTTTAAGCATGTAACTATAGAGACATAATTGATAATTAAAACAAAAGAATAAAAAAATATATTTTGAATAATTATGCAATTGATTAAGTAATATAGTAAATTTTCATATAAAATATATTCTTCCCCAGTAATTATAGCAAAACCTTGATGGGGTGGTGGAGTAACCAAAAGAATAATGAACATGATTTAGGGAGAGTAGAGTATATATGGCTTCTATATGCATTAAATGAAGACCTAGTATATTGAAAACATCATGAAATAATTGATGAAGATATTTTATTAGTACACCAAATTTCATTTACACCATCAATCCAAAATTAATGATTTAGCCAGACATAAAGAACAAGTGAAGCAAATTCATTTTCAATAATTGCACAAAAGCAATAAAGTATAAAAGAAAAGATATCACCAATAATCTCCTCTATACTCCTCCTTAAACTTATAGTATTACTTCCACAAATATAACAAACACTCTATTATAATATATCTAGTGCTTTTTTGAATTCTCTTAGTTTTCACTCCCAAGTAAAAATTAGAGAAACACTATAAAGACTAAAATTAAACGATTGATTAAACTACTATACTAACATTATAAACATAATATTTATAATAAAATTTAGAAAATGAATTTTATGTTGTGGCGCTCATAACACTCATGCTTCGGTGCCCAAAAAATGAATTAATGTCGTAGCACTGAAGGGTTTCCTCCACAACTTTGCTTGTTGATATGGACCCATTATTTAATGAATCATCACTTTACTAGTAGATCACGACATGAATGGTTATAACTATAGAGCCTCAATGTTGCTGACGAGTGTTGTGGCCCATCGACATGTCACTCCCTTTAACTTGGTGGTGCTAGAATTTGGTGTCATGGTGTTGTGCATACAGTGACTAGGATTTCTAGCACTAACCCCTTCATCATTGTGGTGTTATTAAACAAAAATTTGGCTTTGAGGTGCTGACTCCTCCAAAGATGTGACTGTCAAACAAAGATTGGGCACAACCATGTCTATATTTAGTTACTCTGGTGGAGTCAATGATGGTGTTGCATTGTATTATTTCTGACACCGCGACCATGTACCATACTTGAAAATTTTGCCTATTTTATGTATTTTCCTCTAGAAACACAACTAAAATAACATATTTTTACTAATAAATTAATATATAAAATATAAAATTTTTTACACTCATCTTCTTCTCATGCAACTGTTATATCTAAATAGTTATATACTATTAGAGTTAATTTAGGATCAGGATCACCCAGGTAAATAAAAGGGCATTATTTGAATTATGTTGGTGATAGTAATAATCAATGGGTTGAGGATATAAATTTGATTAGATGATAAATTGATGCATATTTCAATACTTATAATCTTTGTTGGAGGAATGACCCTATATTTATTTGGTCTAATAATAATGTAGGTGGTAATAATAAGTGGAATGTAGGTCAATTAAATCAAAGAGAAAATTAGAATAACCCTCAACAACCTGTAGTAAATCTTAGACCTTCTTATCTCCTAACTTTAATAAAAAAAAAATTATTATAGATATAGAAAGACACTATTGGAATAGGTAGTGATTCAGTTAGAAGCCTAATTGCAAAGTCTAGCTACTTCAATTAAAAATTTAAAAATTTTATTAAGATTGCTTACAATCCATTTTAGTAATAGACCCTATGGAACTTTACCCAACAATACTTAAATTAATCAAAAAGAGAAAGGAAATGAGTAAAGTGGTGTCCACTTAATAAGTGGTGGTGATTCATTATAGTCAAAATGACATATCTTGGTAAGTCTACCAAATGACTATAAATTTTGGACTATTTGGGAGTAAACCCAAATCTATTTTTGTATTTTTTTTTTTTATAGTTTGTATTTTATGTGAGTGCTTTGTAATGTTTGTGAAAGTCATTAATTTTAATTTTTGCTAAGTATCTTGAGGAATATCTATTTGCTAGAAATTGAATTAGTGTCACACTATTAGTATTTTAAGTGTTGCAACATTTTCCATTCAAGCATTGCATCATTCAAAACTATTATTACAAAGTTTAACTCTCATGAAAAATTACTTGATTATAATACCATAGTGTTATGTCTTTGAACATCGTAGTGCTATTAAGCCTCATAGAGCACCCCAGTGCTATATTCTCAAGTGCTACAACATTTAGTTAGTTATTTCTACAGTACCTTTGGAACTGTAACCAACATTTTATTCTTTCATAACTTTATTAATATGTAGATTTATTGAGCACCATAGTGTTGTCCATAACATTGCATCATTAAGTCAAAATTATTATTATTATGTTAGGAGGAGCATCAATATGGTGGTCCTTTTAGCACCGTAGTGCCCATATGTGTCAAATGCTATAGAGGATGTCCATTCAAAAAGGTAATGATTCATTTTCCAATGTTAAGCACCATAGCTCCATGTGTCATATGTATTTGCACCATCTATCATGTTGACATGTTTATCATTTTAATTTCTTTAGCATTAAAGCACTACTCTCTCAAGTTTCATAGCACTCATGTTATCTTTATAAATAAGAACATTCAGTTTCAAAAAAAATTTCACTAAGTTGTTATCTCTTTTTCTTCCTAGTTTTCTACATTTCTTTATTTGTTTATGATTTGTAGCAATGACCCCTAAGTTGTTTGGTGGAAAGAAAATAGCATTATCTTCCTTTGACAAGAGATGATTTATTTCTGTAAAGGCTAAACAAAGTTTTGTTATCCTAGTTGTTAATAAGAATATCATTCCATAGGTGGCTTTATAAACCCTAACGGGCAAGTAATGCAAATTATTGCAAATCACGGTTGGATGAATTTGTGTGAGGAGCCTCAGACAACTGTTGTGAATATGAAAAGAGAATTTTTTTCCTTTGAAAAGGAGGTATTAGACAATAGTTATTATGTGAGAGATAAGAGGTGCTTCTTGACTTTATCATTATCAATTGTTTGTATAAGCTTTAAAATTTTTAGTTTGGTTAGTGTACCCTTATTAGTTTTAGAAATTGCCCTGGAGAAGATTTTAATAGTTTTATGTGAGCCCAATAGTGAGGAAAGTTAGAAGAAAATGGAGAATAATATTATTAATTTTCCTATATCTTATATGACCCAATCATCTAAAGATTTTCACTACTTAATTTGTTTTTGCTCATTTTTTACCAATCAAAATATTAGTGAAATCACAAAGGATCGAGCTATTTTAAATTATGTAATTCATGTGGGCCTCACTATTGAATTACAAAAATTCATTCACTCATATTTTCTTTATATCATTAGAGGCAGTGCTTATGTGGTGGAGCAATTATGATTTTGATAAGCCAGATTAATTAAGTCAAGAGCTTCACTAGTCCAACCAAGAGATGTATTGGGTCAGCCCAATGCCACAATGAAGCAACCATTTAAGCATCGAGGTGTTAGTTCATTTAATAATGCTGCAATGCTAATATGTTAAGCATCATGACACCCGAGTCTATTTTTGTACTTACTATAAATGGTTTTTTATTGTTATTGAGAAGTTATATCACTCTCAGTAGATTTCTATAATTTTTAGTAGAGTTCATTTTTGTCCCCTTAGATTAAATACTAAGGGTGGCTAGGGAAGCATAATATACTTTCATTTAGAGATCTTAGCCTATCTTGTGTAAGCAATTCTACTATTGGAGGAAGGAGTATGGAGAATATCAATTGATCCTTATGGTGACAATTTTCTTTATTAATTCTCTTATATATTTTTTCTTATATGAATGAAATGATCAACAGTTTACTTTTCAGGTTACCCATGTTTGGCTAAATTATTGAGTTTTGGGCAAATGATGTAAATGCATAGCAAGTATTAATATAGACTCATGTGCCTTGAATTAGTTAATTGATTATTTCAATACCTCCTATTCCAAATTTGATGTATACAATGATCATGTGTGTAGCTAATATCTAGTGTGATTATAGCCTCAATGGAGGAATACTAGAATAAATAGAACTATTGAAAGAGAATATTGCAATACCTAGACATCAGATGTTTAATATTCTAGGTTCCATGAAGATACTAGAATTTTAGATAGGTCATAAACCTCTCTTTTCATCTATACAAGCTTAATAGAGATCTAAGGATGCATATGCTATGATCCACATCATTATTTAAGTGTCTCAAAAAGAAAACTTTATTATTTTATGTACATTAGTCTAAAATATTTTTTATATTTGGTATCATATTAATCTTTTCATTTTTTCTATATAAGTGTCAACATTTAAACCTTTGATTTTTCATTCAATATGATAAACTTTGCATCTGTAGTATATAGTAGTAGTTTAATTGTAATATAGAAGAACACTTCCTCATGAGATTGACACTTTCTATATCACTTTATTACTTAATTATAATGTATGTATTAGATTTTGAAGGAAGATGGGAAGGTCACATTTCATCGATTAAATTTAATAATAATAGTTTTTAATAAAGTATTGGAATGGATTCATATGAGGATTTGTGTGGAAGACGATGTCACCCCATTATCTTGGATTAAGGTAAGAGAGGAGATTAATTAGACCTAAATTAGTTGATGATTCTATAGAGAAAATCTATTTTTTAAGAAGAAATTAGAAGCAGCTTGCGATTGATAGAGGAAATATTATGATTAAATGCATAACACTGTTAAATTTCAAATCATCGATTATGTTTTCTTAAAGATCATCCTAATAAAAGGAGTTAATATATTTGGAAGAAATAGTAAAATTAGCCTAAGGTTTATTGCCCTCTTTGAAATTATTAAGAAAATATGATAGTCTGCTTATTGATTAATGTTGCCTGATCATTATGTCTAATATTAACAATATGTTTCATAGTTTTGTTCTAAGAAAATGAGTGTCCAATTTAAAGTAGAGGTTCAAGTGAATCTAAAATATAAAGAAGATTTAGAATGTATCCTTACTTTTGATGTTAAGTAATTGAGGAAGAAATGGATACCTATGGTCAAGGTTCAATTGAAACATAGGTCTAAATGGGGAATCACCTTGGAGATAGAATTATAGATGAGGTTGTTGTATCCAGGCTTGTTCTAGGAATTTGGATTCGAAAATCTTGAGAATAACATTTTTGTAAGGTGAACAGAATGTAACACCCACCATTTCAAAACTCAAGTAATTAGCTTAATTTTAGTTTTTTTTTTCTTTATGAGTCATGTGGTTGTTGCAAATTTGGACCCAAGTCTTATACTTTTTATGATAAAAAAACATTATTGGATTTCTTACTATGATATCTCTTGATAATTGAGTTTATTGCATATCTATTTTGCCCTGAAACTAACATTTTAGGTCCACTATTTACTTGTAACTTCGATCAACTCAAGATTTGATAGAATAGGATTAAAGTCTATATTTTTAGTGTTTATGTACTTTTTATCTTTCTTGAGTTAATAATGTATTTTTATGGATCCTAAGGTTGAATAACCTTACACACGCACATACTAGACAATCAATTAACTAGAAAATTCATTAGTTAGGGCACTTTTATTAATTGAGATTGATTAAACTAATCATACTAGATGATCTTTATCAGATAGGATGATTAGTTATAATAATGAAAATAGTCACCAATCACATTTTATGTAATATTTTAAAATTCAAACTTTGTTCTAATCGTACCGCATGATTATGATAATCATGCCTAAATTGATCCTATGATTAGAGGAATAATTATGGTTAATTTGTTTGATCAAATTGTATTGGATATGTAGTGATGATCGTACTATATGACCCGAATAATGCATATGATGATAATTTATCATCACGTATCGTACAAGATAAAATACCATAGTTTTTTTAACTAATCACACAAGATGATCCCCCAATTTCATATTTTTTTGAACTAAGTGATTCTTGGGATGATAATTTATAATCGCCTATCGCACTGGATGAATAATACAAACTCTTAAATTGATTATACAAGACAATACAGTTTGTACTTTCTAAAAGAGCTAACTTGTAATGATCGTATAGGATGATTGTAGGATCATACTGGATGATCTTAAATGACATATTGAAATTTAGAGCTTTTTAAGAGGCTCTCTATTTAAACTCTCACTTAGACTTATTCAACAAGATTTTTGTTGATTAGTCTCTTGAGAGGGACCATAAAGAAGGAGTTTAGAAGAGCTTTAGGATAGAAGAGAGGGAGAGCTTTTTATGAGGGAGAGTTATGAGGGATTCATAAGGTTACTTCAATTAAGGTTCTTATCTATCTTCTTCAAGTCTCTGCCTTGATTATTGGTGGCTCTAAGGAGATATTCTACAATACTAGGTTGTGGTTCTCTACCACCACCAAGAGGATCAAAAAGGATTTTAGGCTCTCTTCCTTCACTAGAAGGGTTAAAAGGATTGCAGATTCTCTACCTTCACATAAAGGATGAAAAAGGATTCCAGATTCTTTACCTTCACTAAGAGGGTGAAAAAGGATTTTATATTCTATTCCTTTAACATGTGGGTAAAAAAGGATTTTAGGTTTCTTTCCTTCACTAGGAGCGTGAAAAATGATTTTAGGTTCTCTGCCTTCATTAGGAGGGTAGAAAATGATTCTAGGTATTCTGCCTCATGAGGAGGGTGAAAAGCGTAAGGTCATCTTTTGCATTAGGTTAGTGGAAGATATTTTGTAAGGCCTTCACTTCCTAGTTGTGGAGCTAAAGGAGGGTCACTAAACATTTAGTTCAATACTCGAAGGAGTACTCTAAGGAGTGGATGTAGGTCATTATTTGACTAAACCACTATAAATTCTGGTTTGTTTAATCTTATCATTTTTCCCTTTATTTTTTTGTGATTAACCATGTGGTTGAAAACTCTGATCTTTCTGTTATTGTGAAATTAATTCTCTTCCACATTTTGTGATAAAATTGTCTATTTTTAGATATTGAAAAAGTTATAAAAAGATTTTCTTTTTGATAAAGAAAATTTTAATTACCAATTCACCCTCCCCCTCTTAGTTTGCGTTGGACTATTTCTCTTAGGTTTAACAACCTTTATAAAATTTCAATGGTGCTAAATTAACCCTAAATAAGTCCATAATTTCATTTGGGTGCAAGAAAATAATATTCACCTAAATGATTAGGGAAGAACCATGGTATTGGGGACACTGATCTGTGGGATTGATGTCTCTATTAGAGGGCTAGATTTAGGGAGGCATTGTGGTGTTGTGAGGTATTACTACGACACCCATCTCATTATTCATAAGGTTTTGGGAGAATCTAGAAGATTCTTTGAGAGTTTTATGGTGCTAGGGTGGTGACCTTATAGGCGCTAGGTCTAAATAAGTATTTTTAAAATAATAAAATTTTAATCCATTTACTAAACCCCTCATCCCTCCTAGCCATCTTTTCTTTGGAGAAGAGGACAAGAGAATGAGATGAGAGAGAAATAAGAGAAGAGGTTTTGAAGTCTAGAACCTAAAATTCATTCATCATGCTAGTTAAAGAAATTATTTGACTCGAGGTAGGCAACCTACACTCTATTTTTATTTAAATTCTAATATTTTTATAAAAATATATACTTAAAAATATGTTTTTTTTTTAATTTGTAGAAAGTTTGACCATTTAACTTTTAGTTAAGGATTTGCACTTTATTGTGAACAAGTTGACTATAAGAATTGCAAATTTTGACTGCTAGGTCTACTCTATAGACATTTCTAAAAACTTTTAGATAAATATATCACTTATGAACCTTTGTATTGTTGAAAAATATGTTAAATTGGATTTTTATATAGTCCTTGTGAATTTAATAATATTTTGAAATAGTTTAGTAGAAATAAAAAATTTGAGAGATTTTTTTTTTTTGTAAAACTTGACTACTTAATCTCACTCTATTCTAATTCTTTAGTTATGCATGCATATGCATCATTATGAATTATATGACATTATGGAGTTATGTTATGGTGAAGAAAGTGCATTATGAATTTTGTGCTTAGGTGCAATGTAAATTATATACTACTATGTTATGTTATAACCTCTTAATTGGTTATGTGATGGAAATACTCTGCTTTGGTTTTGCTCTGCACATGCTTAAAGCATTTTTTTTTTTGAAAAGAGCAATAAATGCATTAAAAGCAACGAAAAAAGAAAGATAGAAAAAAAAAAAAAATAGCTACAATGTTGATTCCTCCTTCAACAAATCCACAAATGAAGGAGGAATCTCATCCAAGCACAGGTCTTCCCAAATAAAGTTGTTAACCATAGCATACATGGCACACATATTAGCTAGCTTGTTGCTACCTCTACCAACAGTGGAGAAAATGACATAATTAAACTATTTAAAGAAACTGAAGTCTTCATCTCCCTTGAAATCATCAATCCTTGCCTTTTGTAGCCTCCTTATTACATTTGCATTATCACCTTCAATAATAGCTCCATTGTATTTGAACATCCAATCTTTAGTCATTTCGACCAAAGACTTTATAGCTAGAAGCTCCAAATAGTACACATCCTAATGAATGCATTTTTTTCCAAATGCCAATAAAAACCTCCCTTTGCTGTCACGAATAAAACAACCAATTTCAGCTCTATACGAGGAGTCAAGTGATGCATCTATATTGACTTTTAACCAATCGGGTGGAGCGGGATACCAAGTTTTGGATAGCCTCATGGACTGGTTAGCATCCCATAGTTCTGATTTCAAGTTAACAATCAATTTAGAAGTAGATAAATAGCTAACCGCATTAGCAGCCACTGAGCTAGCACCTTCTACCACCTTATCATGAGTAAATTTGTTTCTAGCTTTCCAAGAAAGGTATAAGGCATTGCAAAACAATCTAAGAAGCATACCATTATGAGTTGCCATATGATCCATCCATCTACAGCATTCTTGAAGGCTTTCAAACAGAGGAATTTGGAATCCCCATTCGTTGAGTTGAGACAGCCCTTCTTTTATCTTGGCACAATTGAATAAAACATGCTCCGTGTCTTCAATTCCATCCAAACACCTTGGACAAACTTCAACTTCTTGTAGTCTTCTATGTGCTAGAAACTTGTAAGTTGGTATGGCATATTTGAATAACCTCCAACAAAAATTCTCCACCCTTGGCATAAGTTTAGCTTTTTTACACCATTTAACAAATTTACATTTAGGCTGTTCACTCCGCCTAGCCTCAGCTATCATTCCAGAAATTGTTCTCCCCGATCTGTTAGCTATTAAATCCTGCTTTTCTTCCTGTTGATCACAATTAATTTTGGTATGTGAAATGAGTTCCATCATTTCACTACCAAATGCTTTCAGCAACTCAGCTACATTCAAATCCTTGCCTTCAATGAATCTTTCCAGTTTAACCGTTTCTTCACCTTGGGGTTCAACAAATGTTGACCATTTGTTAATGATCCTATCCAAAAGCCATTTGTCTTCAAAAGCATTAATTAATGATCCATTAACCACACTCCATTTAAGTATTGGCTTGTGAGAAAATAAAAACTCTAAGCTCTATGCTATAAATTTTTTTATTTAAAATGTTCTTTGTAAATAAATAATTAATTTAATAATATAAAATAAAATAAATCTATTTTACTTAAATAAAGAAAGAAAAGGAGGGAGAGAGAGAAGAGTATTAAAATAATTTTAAAATATATTTTACTTAAATATAGAAAGTAGTTAACTTTATTTATATTTTTTGGATATTCTACTTCGATTGAATCCGTGTAGTCGGATATTAGACCGCCTCAAAGGGCAGACTAATATCCTTCTATTGATTTTAAAGAAAGAGAATGACGATTCACCTTCCTAATCAGGTATGGCATAAGAAATATACAAATCATCCGAAAAGACGATTAATATTTTCCCTATTTACTTAATTAGATTAGTGAATTGTTGACTCATTCCTAAAATCAAGCATACAGACGATATTTGATTTACTTGTGAAAATAAATCAGATACCTATCTATTTCTTGATTGTAAGAAATGAATCTAAACAAATAAATAAATAAATAAATATATATATATATATATATATATATATATATATATATATATATATATATATATATATATATATATATATATATATATATATATATATATATATATATATATATATATATATATATATATATATATATATATAACAGGTTTTCTTTTAAAAATAGGGCTTTTTATTTTCTCACACGATTCGCTTTATTTATATTTAGAATATCCTCTCCCGATTAAATCTATATAGTTGGATATAATACTGCCTCAAAGGGCAGACTAATACCCTTCTATTGATTTTAAAGGGAGAAGCAGTACAATTCATTCTCCTAATCAGGTGTAATATAGAGACTATGAGTACATTCTCTAATCGACACGATTAAATTAATGAATTATAAATTTATTTCTATAATCAAGTATAGAAAACATTTGATTTGTTTTATGAAAACAAATCAACTATCTATCTATTTCTTAATTATAGAAATAACTCCTAAACGTGAATAAAGCATAATCTATGTCCACAGATCTTTCCCCCACCTCAGAAAAGAACTAAGGTAGGGTTTATATTATTCTTGGATCTAGACTCCCTACAGGGGCAAGCCCCTGTAGTTAATTACATCTCCTAAGAGAACACTCTCGATTTAAACGAAGGCTAAATGATTTCCAAAATTATATATATATATTTAATTAAATATTTGGGCATAATTAAATTTTCATGATCAGGCTTTAGATTATAGAATCATTATTTGACTTTAGAAGAATTTAGAATTGATTGGAGGACTGAGAATGTGCAGAGAGAAGTGTATACAATCTGGACTTACCACATGCCTAGAGTGGGCTGCCAGCTAACAATCCTAATCACAACAATTTGTCGATGATGCAAGAGTTAAGATAGCTCTATCATAGGAATCAAGAAATTACTAAAGAGTCTAAAACAAATGCAAAGGAATATGCTTACAAAAACAAAAAATCTACTCGTATGAAACAGTTATATATAAAAGAGCTGATTTTATTAATATTGAATTTATCGGTTACATCCTAGAAATTTGCATAAAGTAATGGTGGCAAGGCCCCACCGACAACAAACCTGGATTATATGCCTACAGGAAAGTAGAATTAAATATAACTGCTTATGGTCTTCAGGCTCTGGTTCTTCTATGGAATTCCAAAAAGGAACATCCTTTTGAGGGAGGACATTACTTTTTGGAGCCCCATTTGTATATTTATAAGCAGTTATTTTCAATTCTTTTACAGACTCTAGACGCTGTACAGACTCAATCTATATACAACAATTCTAGGAAAAGAAACCTTTACATTTTTCATTTATAAGTACATCAGATCCCTAAGAATATTCTACTGTTGCAGTAATATAAAAGTCAGAAAATTAGAAGCAGTTATATATTTATGCATGTTATGAGTGCGTTGTGTACAGTTATATATGCAGGAAAGTAAAGATAGGAAAGTAAAGTACACGACCCTCACTTTATTCACTCCACGCTCTGGTGTACAGACATAAAAGTAGATATGCATGCTTATGCAGTACGGAAAAGTAAGCAATCACACATAGGTGCCCTCTAGGCAAGACACCCGCAAACAAACTACAATAAACCACCGGCCTAGCCTAGGCTAAAGTTGGTAGTCCTAGCAACCATCTAAGTGTGTGAAAGAGGTCATGTGGCTTGTGTAGGTCCTATAGGAATTATTGTTCAAATTACATGTATTATTAGAGTTTATTTATTATAGTCCAAATGAGAATTTAATTAGGATTTAAGTAGAATGTATTTGAAATTTTAAATTATTTCAATTTTAGAAGTTAAAGTTATTTTATTTAGTTACAAAGAACTTATAGATTGATAATTCCCTAAGTGTAGGAAATTATCAATTTATAAGTCCTAGGACTTTAAAAATGCACGCTCGTCTTATAAAGAAGATAAGTGTTCATTTTGAGAGTCCCTGAAATTTTATTAGAGAGAGAGAAAGGGACCTTATGAATGCAATACCACGTGCCCTCCCAAAGGAATCTAGTGCGTCGTATAAGGTCGGTAAATTATTATATTTGTTTGAAGATCTCCAAATCCAAATGTGTTAGTGCCCTCCTGAAAGGAATCATGCACAACACATAAGAGATCTCTTTATTATTTAAGTGTTTTAAGGGTCTTTAACAGTCAAAATACCCAAAGTCCTCCAAAAGGAATTAAACTTTAGGCATAGAAGATCCGAATTCGTTTAATCTAAATCAATTATCAAATTTAATTGATTAAGATAAACCTTAATCAATCAAATTATTTAATTAATTTAAGTTAAAGGAATATAGAATTTAATTAAATAATTAATAGATTTTAATTAATAGAATTCAGAAATTATTAAGAATTAAAGGTTTATTGGATTATTAATGATTTTAAAAAGAATTGATTTAGAGATTAATTTTAATTGTTGGTTGAATACCACCTTTTTTTCACACCGAGGCCGTGAAGTTTATTTCACCTTCATTGGGGCTAAGCTAATAGCCTCGTAGGCCTGGGTTACCTAGTGGTACCCGATATAATTAAGTAGCTTAAGTTGGTTAAGAATTAAAAGTTAATGAATTTTATCCAAAAGAAGTTTGATTGCTGATTTTAAGAGTTGGTTAAGCATTTCTGAAGTTTTAAAACAATTTCTGACTTTTTAGGAATTTTTCGAATATTTTAATCATTTAATTAAGGGGTTGAAATTTAAATTTTTAATTAAAGGTGTTTTCTATAAATTTAGAATTTTATTAAAATATTAGACCTTAAGACGATCAGTTAGAAGGTAAGTATACTGAAATTGGATTTTTATGGATTTAGTTATGAAGGTTTGAAATTCTGAACTAATTTTGAGTGAAAGTTGACCGATTTGTTGACTTTTTGAATTTGATGATTTTCTGGAACTTTAACATTTTTAATAAATATTAGGCCTTATTATGAGTTGAATGCAACTGAGTTTGGTCAATTTGGATTTTTATTGAATTAGTTAGGAATTTTCAAAGTTTGGGGTATTTAACGAATTATTGAAAATTGTTTAATTAAGTACCTTTTTTTTATGGTTTTGCTCCAAATGAGTTCCCAACTTCTTTAAATAAGCTCCGAAGGTCAAGAATAACCTAAAGAGGGATTTCAAAGTGTTTGGTAATTTATTGGAATTTTTAATATTTACTAATTAATTAAATCATTTAAATATTAAATTTTACTTAAAATTGAATTAAGCTTTAGTTTACTGTCAAATAAATTTTATTTTATTTTTCATTGGTTAAGGGTTTAATTATTGTCAATTAGAGGTATTATTTATAATTTTTGGGTTTAATCTTGATTTATTACATGTTTTAGACGTTTTGGTGGCTTAATTAAGGGTTTAATATAGTTTAATAAGATTTAAGCCTTTGTTTTGATTTTGAATGATTATGATTTTATTTTTTTAGTTGATTATACTTGATTGAAATTGATTTAGATTTTTAGGAATTTTATTTGATTTATTTAGGTTTGTTAAAACAAAAGAAAGAAAATCTTTAATCTATTAGTTGTTATAGAATTAATTAATGTCAAATTAAGATGTGTTTGATTATTGGATATATGGCACTAGTTTTCTAAGTTTAAGTTTCATCTCAAAAGAGATGGTGTGTAGTTCTTCCTATGTTTAGCTAAGTTGGCTAAGACACATCTTAATTATTGTTCCTAAATGTCACTAGGTTGTAGGATAGAAATCTGTGTTTATCTAACCCTTGGACAAGCATGAATAAGAATAAACAATAACACAATCAAACATTAATACTCGAAGAGCCTATTTCTACTAATTCGGAAGGTCATGAATTTTCAAAGTTTTGGGCCCAAAATAGACCCATTGCTTTGCAAATTCATCCCATAACAATCCATTAGACATCTGGACATAAGAAAATTACAGATAATGAATAATATGTCCAAAATTATTTCACCAAAATTTGAGCTTCATTTGCTCACTGGATTAAGAGAAAATTGAGAAATTTGGATTATACACAAACCCAAATATCTCTCAATATAGTGGTCAAAATAATTTGAATTTAATTTTAATAAATACTAGAGCTCAAGAACTTTCCAACAAGAACGTTAAATTTGATGAAAAATTGAATTTACTATGAATTTTTGATGTTTCTAAGCATTTAAATAATATTTTTAATCAAATAAGTCAATTCAGGCCACCGACGCTGCCAAACCAATCATTGGCAATGATTGGCTGGCGGCGGCGCTGCGCCGCGGCCAGGACACGCGGCATGATCCCGCGTGGTTACTTAACCACGTCGGCAAAGGTGGTAGCCGTTCAATCTGACTCGATCGGATCCGATCTGAGCATCCAGATTAAGCCACATCGCCCACGCGGTCTGGCCAGAAGACCTAGGTTTGAATCCCAGGCTAAACGCGCGGTTCCAGATCTGATCTGGGCCGTCTGATGATCGATCGGACGGTCCAGATCTACCGAAACTGGAAATTTTTAAATGCTTATTTCTCCCAAAATACCCAACCGAAATTCATGAAATTTGAAACACAGATTAATGGTAGCCCAAACTTACAATGTCTGGAGTTTGGGGGCACCATACATTGTATTTTTGCTACATTTTTAAAATGAAATTTAAGCTTAAAACTAGAATAACTTACAATCTAGCTAATGGATTTTTGATTTATTGGTCTCTTGGGAAAGCTGAAGAAGTCCTCTTCAGCTTTGGTGAAGACTCCAAGAGTTGGATTTGGCTGGATTTGAATTTGTGCTTGAAAATGCTCTTTCTCTTTCTACCTTTCTCTCTCTTCACCAATGAAGCTTTGGAAGCCAAGATCTGATAGGGGATGACCTGGAAGAGCTAGGGGAATGTTTGGAAAAGGTTTTTTTTTTGGGTTTTGGGGGCTGGAATGGCTCTGGAGCAAAGGATTGGGTGAGAGAAAGCTAGGGTGTCAAATCATTCTCAAATGAGCGTTTTGCCCTATTTAAATCCCTCCAACTTGAATGGAAGGCTAGGATCACTTGATAGGTTGTTGGATTGCTGCCAAGTGGCCTAGAGGTTATTGTGGTGCAGAGAATCAAAGGACAAGCAAGGACATCCTAGGTGTAAAGGGATTTTTGTCCTCACACAAGCATGTGGGGATGCTTTGGGCCATTTGATTTAAATCCAAGAGTTGTGATAGAGTCTTGGAAGGTTCTAGAGCACCCTAGAGCTGCTGGAATGATTTGATAATGAGTGGATTAGCTTAAGGGGTTAATTTGTCCATGTTTAATCCATTTAAAGCTTGATTTGATAGTTTGACCAGTCAACTTGGACTGTTGTTTGATGAGGTGGCATTTAAGGGAGTCTTGAATGATGGTTGGGTTTGATTCAAAGGAGGTTTGCTAGCTTGATATTGAAATTCAAATGTTTGGAATGAAATTTAACCAAAGAGATGACTTTAAGCCTTGATTTGACTAGTTTGACTAGTCAACTTTAGGTAAGATTGATAAGATTGAATTTTTGATTGAATATTGTATATGGATTGAGTTTTGACTAGATTGAGTTTGATTAGATATTTTAATGTTTAGTCAATGTTTATTATAGGAAGATTTGAAATATGGTTGAATGTGATTGGTTGATCATGCAAGTGATTGGACTTGATTAAATGTTGATTGAATGCAGGTCGTCGATTGATGATTTGATATATACATATTGATTAGATTTGATTGTATGTTGAATGATTGATTGAAGATTGATGATTACAAGATAAAGATTGAGTGATAAGGACTGGGTTGAAGGTTGGTTGTAGAATTATAATGATTGATTGAAAACATGGCAATGATTGAATGATGATTGAAACAATGATTGAATGATTTGCTAGATGATTGACAGGTGGCAGGCTATCAACCACTAGATGTAGAATCAGGAGCGTGGGGTAGTACTTGGAGACCTCATACAAAAATGAGGTCAACAAATGGACCCCCAACATGTGTGATGAACTCAAAGAGTAAATCACACGTGTTGGCGTTGACCGAAGTGAATCAATGAAATTTAAGAGTTGGAAACTTGATTGAAAGATTGATTTTCATCCAATAGGAAGCTGGACTTAAATGAGAGATCGATTCTCAAAGGGGGGGGGGGGGGGGGGTATTGGAACGGATAAACAGGCATCAGGACCTGACCAATGGAAAGGTTGATTTTAAACCTTAACTGGAAGATCGATTTCCAAAAAAAGCCAAAATTGAAATGGGAGATCGATTCCTGAATAAGCAGGCAATAGGACCCAACCGATAGATCGATTATCAGAAAGGTTGCTTTTAAACCTTAACTGGAAAATCAAATTCCAGAAAGGCCAAAATCGAAACGGGAGATTGGTTCCCGAAAAGCAGGCACAGGACCTAACCGATAGATCGATTATTGGAAAGGTTTGATTTCAAACCTTAACTGGAAGATCGATTTCCAAAATAAGCAAAAATCAGAATGGGAGATCAATTCCCGAATAAGCAGGCATCAGGACCTAACTGATAGATCGATAATTGGAAAGGTTTGATTTCGAACCTCAACTAGAAGATCGATTTCCAGAAAAAGCCAAAATCAAAATGGGAGATCGATTCCCGAATAAGCAGGCATCAGGACCCAACCGATAGATCAATTATAGGAAAGGTTGATTTTAAACCTGAACTGGAAGATCAATTTCCAGAAAAGGCCAAAATCGGAACGAGAGATCGATTCCCAAAAAGCAGGCACAGGACCTAACCGATAGATCGATTATCGGAAAGGTTTGATTTCAAACCTTAACTAGAAGATCAATTTCTAGAAAAAACTAAAATCGGAACGGGAGATCGATTCCCGAAAGCAGGCATAGGACCTAACCGATAGATCGATTATTGAAAAGGTCTGATTTCGAACCTTAACTGGAAGATCGATTTTCAGAAAAAGCCAAAATCGGAAAAGAAGATTGATTCCTGAATAAGCAGGCATCAGGAACCAACCGATAGATCAATTATCAGAAAGATAAAATTTAAACTTTGACTGGAAGATCGATTTCCAGAAAAAGCAAATACCCAGACGAGAGAGCGATTCTCGAATAAGCAGATTTAGAACATGACCGATAGATCGATTATCAGAAAGGTAAAATTTAAACTTTGACAGGAAGATCGATTTCCAAGCGAATACCCAGACGAGAGATCGATTCTCAAACGAACGGATTTAGAACCTGACCGATAGATTGATTATCTGAAAGGTGAAATTTAAACCTTGACTGGAAGATCGATTTCCAGAAAAAGAGGTACCCAGATGAGAGAGTGATTCTCGAATGAGCGAATTTAGAACCTGACCGATAGATTGATTATCAGAAAGGTGAAATTTAAACTTTGACTGGAAGATCGATTTCCAGAAAAAGCGGATACCCAGATAAGAGACCGATTCTTGAATGAGCGGATTTAGAACCTGACTGATAGATTGATTATCGGAAAGGCGAAATTTAAACTTTGACTCGAAGATCGATTTCCATAAAAGCTGGATACCCACACAAGAGATCGATTCTCGAATGAGCGGAGTTAGAACATGACCGATAGATCGATTATCGGAAAGATGAAATTTAAACCTTAACTGGAAGATCGATTTCCAGAAAAGCAGATACCCAGATGAGAGAGCAATTCTTAAATGAGCGGATTTAGAACCTGACCGATAGATGGATTATCAGAAAGGTGAAATTTAAACCTTAACTGGAGATCGATTTCTAGAAAAAGAAAATACCCAGATGAGAGATCGATTCTCGAATGAGCGGATTTAGAACTTGACCGATAGATCGATTATCAGAAAGGTGAAATTTAAACCTTAACTAGAAGATCGATTTTTAGAAAAAGCAGATACCCAAATGAGAGAGCGATTCTCGAATGAGCGAATTTAGAACCTAACCGATAGATCGATTATCGGAAAGGTGAAATTTAAACTTTGACTGGAAGATCGATTTCCAGAAAAAGTGGATACCCAGATGAGAGATCGATTCTCGAATGAGCGGATTTAGAACCAAACTATTTGGATTATGTTAAAGATCAGTTTGCTAACTTTGTCGTTCATTGTAAGTCTTGATCTTTTCATCTTTATATAACTCGAGGTTCGATTGAGCCTGTGGATGCTTCTCTTTTGAACCTTTGAGCTCTTCTAACTTGAATTTAAAATTCAGTTATGGGATAAGATTGTAGTTTACTTCAATTCGGAGTGGAAGTAGCTGTACTTCCAAAAGGATAACAACTTTTACAACAATGACTAAAGAAAATAACATATAGTAAGTTGGAGTTCTATACGTGGTTGTATATCCCCACAAAGCTTTAACCAACTTCTTGTGCTATTAACACTTGTTGTCATTTAAAGTCTTCTTAAACTCTATACCAAAATTCATTGGAGTCTTCTACCAATCTATTTTTCTGAGGGTGATAGAAGGTCGAGTATCTCCAATTGATGTTGTGATATATAAAGAAATTATATATTCAGGATCTTCTGAATGAAGGACCATTATTCGGAATAATCCAGAAAGGATTACTGAATCGGTACACAACATTGTCTTTGAAAAGAATGTTAGAACTTGATGAGCTTCGACTTTTCTCAAAGGAAGCATTCATCTTTGGTGCATATTAGTGTATAATACCCAATCTAGCATATACTTCTTCTATAGCCTTATGTTTTTCCATTTCATTTAGACACTTCTACCAAATCAGATCCAATGATCTTCTATATAGAGGGGAATTGATTGGAGTATAAGATAATAAACATCTTTTGATATAATCTGGATTTGATTTCTCTTGAGGGAGCTTGTTTTCTCGCAGGTATCCGATGAAGGGTTTTCTACAATCCACTTCTTCATTGTCTACTGCTAAAATAATTTTCACCTCGGTTGGGGATTTTCTATTTATACATCCAGAACCAGGAAATTATGGATAACGTCGCCTTTAAAATTTGTTTCGGTAGATGAATGACGCATTGTTGATAAGGAATCAGGATATCTTTCTCTACTTTGTAAATTCTAGCTACCTGATTAATCAGAAGCCACGAATCTCCAAAGATTTTGGTGTATGTTTGATCTAGTTTAGAATTATCAAATCTAAACCAATTTTCATCGCCTTGTACTCAGTTTTGCCATTGGTACATGGCTTTGACATATGATATGAGTAATACGTCACACCTTGATCAGGTGTGATAAGTATTACACTAATTCTGGTTTATTCTGGGGAGATATCATCTGATTCTTCTTATCAGCTGAAAGGATTACCATCAAGGTATAGAATTCCCGGATGAACTTCTCATTTGATTTGTGTTTCAGGAGTTGTATATCCGGTAGTTTCTCATTTATCAGATAATTATCTGGCACTAAAGAATATCGTCTGATATTGTTAACTGTCTTGAAGTAACGCCATCAAAAGAGAATTCCCAAATGAACTTCTCATTTGACTTGATTTTTATGATTCATTCATCCGGTAGTTCATCGTTTATTAGGCGATCGTCTTGAGCTTGGCGAGTTGCTAAGAAATCTATTATGATGAATTATTTCACTACTAGTAGTGAAACAAACATGATGTCAAACTATTATGGAGCTATCGACCAATTATTATGGACCCAGATTAACTCCCTTAGAAGTTAAAATAAAACCTCCCTTATGTTTTTAAATTAAAACTTATTTCAAAAGATCGAATTCAGGGAAAGAAAATTGATCTTTTCAGTTTCTTGCTTGATCTTTTATGTCTAATAAGATATCAATGCATAGAATAAAATATGATATCTAGATTTTCAAAAATCAAGTATCAAGATAAATATCTGGAGAAAATAGATTCTCTGAGATTTAGGATTTTGAAAAGGAAGACATTTACTTAATTTATTTTCAATGTATAATTTGAGCATCTTTCGTTGCTTGGCATACTTTGGTGCATCTTTTTTTTCTCTTTTTTTTTTGGCGCGCTTTGCGCATCTTTTATTTGGCACATTTTTATGCGTCTTTTCATTTTCGCGTACATTGCTCGTCCTTTTTTTTAATATATGTATACATATATATAAATTTTTAGCAAATGGGCTTCCTTTTAAAAACCGAAGATGAGCCTCAGTTGTAGGATTATCTTCAAAACACGAGAGAAGATGAATCGTTCTCTCGTAAGGATAAGAATTATCTACAAAGCGAATCCGAATTTCTTTGATAGAAGTGATAACTTGATAAGGAAAATTTTAGGATAGATCTATAACATGCCGGTGATACTTATAAGATACAAAATTGCAGGAACTTTGAGAAGATTTTATTTCTAAGCTGAATTTACTTTTGATATAGGTTTAGATTTAAAATCGGTGTCGACCCTCAAGCGAGAGGGAGGAGGGAGGGAACATAGTCTTCTTTTTTTTTTGTTTAGTATGGGTCGTTGATGAGTTCTTATTCTTTTGAACAGTTGTTGTAGTCAAACATAACTTCTTCCATTTGAAATTTAAGATAACTGGTACATTGTCTGTAAGCAAGATGAACTAAGTACTTTCTGATAAAATCTAAACTCATATTCTCTCTGCTTACAGAGATGGGGAAGCATCGACTATGTTAGCACTATCAGACACTTCTCCATCTATATCTTTATTTTCTGCAGCTTCTGCTTCGTCGATCTGGCGGATACTTTCTTTTAGATGATCCACAATTTCTTCTATTGTCTTCTCTTCCACATCATGTGGATGTACTGGAGTATTCTCTCTTGAAGAAGATATTTCTATAACAGATCTTAACTTCTTTGGTGTTTCTTCCACTAGGTTATTCCTCTGATTCATCAGTATTGTTGGAGTTGGAAACATCTCGGGCTGCCAAATCCTCTCTCTGTTAGATAAAGAGTTTGACTAATTTGTGAACTTCAGTCTCCTCTTATCAAAACTAGAGGATGATTTGCTACCCTGTGAACGGTGTTGATCAACTCTTAAGGGGATTGATTTAGAAGATTATTAGAAGATCTTGCTGTAGGATTTTTGAACTGATGTGAAGATGGAGAAGACATGGGATCATACCCTCGACGGGTTGATGCTCCATATCCTAGGAATTTGACAAAAGTTTGTTGACTGTACTGTCGATTTGAACTCTGATAATGATCGTGGTGTGAGAACTTCTTTGATTTCCATGGCGATCTACAGCAGCTGCTGGTAGGCTTGGACCTGGTTCTTGAAATTGATCTCTTCTCTTTATAGGGGGAGATTCTCCTCGTCTCCCACTTGAATGTGAATGTATTTCAATGGAGATCACATCCTTGACACTTCTAAGAAATTTTGTCTTTGACTGCCCAAAATTGGTGGCACAATCTTGAACCAGACCATTGAATAGAGATTTGAATTTTCTCTTTCTTTCTGATATTGGAATGAGGATGGGATCTCCACAAAATGGAGTAGGAGGAGAGTTCAACGTTTGCAACTCGTTCTCTTCCTCGGAAGTATCGCATAGTGGTCAAAATTTGCTATCAACCAACTGTGAAGTATTGACATAGGTTTCAGAAGTTTTGTAATTCATCTTCTTTACTGCTTCAGTTGCAGCAGCAATCAAGGCATCTTCCTCTGACATCTTTTCTCTTTTCTCTCAACACCTCATACGACGAATTATATTGCTGTGTTGAGACTTAGTCATCTCCCGGATTCCAGAAGATGACCCAGTCTCGAAGTTTCTGATTACGGGAGCTTCAGCAACAATCGGGGACTTTCCCTTAGCCATGGCAGTTGACTGGGAATAATTCAAACGGGTGAAAACTGAGGGTTTAGGAACTACAGGGGCAGCTACAGGCCATTCCTCAATGTTGACTTGAACAGGACTTGATCTTCTGGATTCGGCAGAAGGTGCCACCACTTTAGGTTGTGGTGCACAAAATGTGATTTGGATGTCTTCAAATCTGGACCCGAATCTAATCTGGTTGCCCTAAGCAGGTTGGGCAGCAGTGATGTTGAAGTTAAATATAAGCTTTCCAGACATTCTGCAATTCAATGGTGATCCAAATAAGGAACTGGTTTCTTCTGAGTCTATGCAGAAAAACTGACTGCTGCTGGTTGCACTGACTTGAATATAGTTGGAGTTTACAATAAGGATTGAACGGATCAAAGATTTGAAGAAGAAAGATCCAATTAAGGACCCACACCAGAGGGATACGATCACACGGTGAAGATTTAGAATGAGATTTGATTAAGGATTGAAATGAATCGAAATTAGATTGAAAAGAGATTAAATAAGGACCCACACCAAGAGGGTATACCAAGTGCGGATTTAGAAGGAGATTTTATTTGATGAATGAAAGGAAATTAGAATTAGAACAAGATGGGATCCAATAAGGACCCTTTATCCTTAAAAACTACAAGCATATATATAAGCAAACACGAGTAAATAGAATTAGAAAGGGAATAGAATAGAAATTTATAATCTAAAGCCTGATCTCAACACATTGAGTCAAAAACCGAATACGAATGAAAAAGAAAACTCTAAAGTATGCAAATGACATACGAATGACATGCAAATGCGAGACAACAAACGAGCGGCATAACCCCTACCAGACCTAGGACCAAACCTCCGTTTCCGGGTGGACGTCCGCCAGGCTTTTAGGAGAAGCTCTGGTAACCATGGGTGATGGCCACTCGCGTGGCCATAAACATGCAAACAGTCGATGGAAAATAAACATGCAAATGTCATACAAATGTATACAGGCTTGGTTGACTCTATTTAATGGAATTCTACAAGTATGCAATTTAAATAAAGATAGAAAACAATCAATTCAACAACACTTTACAAATCAAAGACATAGCACCGAAATCCGATGATGAAAACAAGCAAAGAATTATATACAATAAAATTCAAGAAGTTCAGAACGAAGTTTTGGAAAGATTTAGAAAATGACTCTAAAACTAAAAAAAAAATACACAAGTGACACACAACTGTGAGACAACAAACAGGCGGCATAATCCCTACCAGACTTAGGACCAAACCTCCGTTTCCAGGTGGACGTCCGCCAGGCTTTTAGGAGAAGCTCTGGTAACCATGGGTGATGGTCACTCACGTGGCCATAAACATGCAAACAGTGAGAAAATAAACATGCAAATGTCATACAAATGACATACAGGCTGGGTTGACTCGATTTATCAGAATTCTAACAATTATGCAATTTAAAATAAAAGATAGTAAATCCATAATTAAATTAATAAACCAGAGCCAAACATCGAGACTCCAAAATAAATATAAAAAGAGAGAATTGAATGTAATGCTTATAAAGAAATCGAATATGATTTTGAACGGACTCAAAAAGAATTTTAAGTGACTAAAACATACAAAATGTAAGACTACAAACGGGCGGCATAACCCCTACCAGACCTAGGACCAAACCTCCGTTTCTGAGTGGACGTCCGCCAGGCTTTTAGGAGAAGCGCTGGTAACCATGGGTGATGCCCACTCATGTGGATATAAACATGAAAACAGTGATAAGTAAACATGCAAATGTCACACAAATGACATACTGGCTGGGCTGACTCAATTTACTGGAATTCTACAGTTTTATAGTTTAAATATGGATCTCAATAAGGCTGAAAATAATATACAACTCAAAAATAGCGAAGTTAAAACAAATCAGGAAAATCTATAAAACAATCCAATCACGAGCGAAAATCGTAGGAGAAAAAGAAAATCGGACCGAGAAGACCCAAAATCTACAAAAAAGAGAAATTTAAAAGAGTACGGACTCGCTAAGGGTACTCAAAAGTCAAAAAAGAAACGGACAGCACTTTGGCAGGATGTGGGGCCTACATCGATGCTGACTGTTAACTCAACTGCTTAGTCTTATAGGAAAGACTAAGAAAACTACGACTATCGATATAATCAAAGAATCAAATTACGGCGAGAAAACCAAACACAAAACAGTCGGTAGAACAACATCACAGAATTATAAAAAACATCTACAGAAACAGTGACAGACATAGAAGAATGAAATTTGGTGAAAATTTAATTGCCCAAATATTTAATTAAATTATATATAATTTTTCAGAAAGAATTTAGTCTTCATTTGAAATGGAGAGAGAAGTCTATCCCCAGTGGAGTCGCCAGAAAAATTTGTGAGAAAATAAAATCTCTAAGCTTTATGCTGTAAATTTTTTTTATTTAAAATATTCTTTGTAAATAATTAATTTATTTAATAATATAAAATAAAATAAATCTATTTTACTTAAATAAAGAAAAAAAGGAGGGAGAGAGAGAAGAGTTTTAAAATAATTTTAAAATATATTTTACTTAAATATAGAAAGTAGTTTACTTTATTTATATTTTTGGATATTCTCCTTCAATTGAATCCATGTAGTCGGATATTAGACCGCCTCGAAGGGCAGACTAATATCCTTCTATTGATTCTAAAGAAAGAGAACGACGATTCACTTTCCTAATTAGGTATGGCATAAGGAATATACAAATCATTTGAAAGGACGATTAATATTTTCCCTATTTACCTAATTAGATTAGCGAATTGTTGACTCATTCCTAAAATCAAGCATATAGACGATATTTGATTTACTTGTGAAAATAAATCAGATACCTATCTATTTCTTGATTGTAAGAAATGAATCTAAACAATATATATATATATATATATATATATAACAGGGGTTTCTTTTAAAAATAAGACTTTTTATTTTCTCACACGATTCGCTTTATTTATATTTAGAATATTCTCTCCCAATTAAATCTATATAGTTGGATATTATACTGCCCCAAAGGGCAGACTAATACCCTTCTATTGATTTTAAAGGGAGAAGCAGTACAATTCATTCTCCTAATCAGGTGTAATATAGAGACTATTCAAATCATCCTGAAGGGATGATGAGTACATTATCTAATCGACACGATTAAATTAATGAATTGTAAATTTATTTCTATAATCAAGTATAGAAAACATTTGATTTGTTTTATGAAAACAAATCAACTATCTATCTATTTCTTAATTATAGAAATAACTCCTAAACATGAATAAAGTATAATCTATGTCCACAGATCTTTCCCCCACCTCAGAAAAGAACTAAGGTAGGGTTTAGATTATTCTGGGATCTAGACTCCCTACAGGGGCAAGCCCTTGTAGTTAATTACATCTCCTAAGAGAACACTCTCGATTTAAACAAAGACTAAATAATTTCCAAAATTATATATATATTTAATTAAATATTTGAGCATAATTAAATTTTCACGATCAGGCTTTAGATTATAGAATCATTATTTGACTTTAGAAGAATTTAGAATTGATTGGAGGACTGAAAATGTGTAGATAGAAGTGTATATAATTTGGACTTACCACCTGCCTAGAGTGGGCTACCAGCTAACAATCCTAATCACAGCAATTCGTCGATGATGCAAGAGTTAAGATAGCTCTATCCTAGGAATCAAGGAATTACTAAAGAGTCTAAAAAAATACAAAGGAATATGCTTACAAAAATAAAAAATCTACTCGTATGCGTATGATGTATGAAACAGTTATATATGAAAGAGCGGATTTTATTAATATTGAATTTATCGGTTACATCCCAGAAATTTGCAGTAAAGTAATGGTGGCCAGGCCCCATCGACAACAAACCTGGATTCTAAGCCTACAGGAAAGTAGAATTAAATATAACTGCTTATGGTCTTCAGGCTCCGGTTCTTCTATGGAATTCCAAAAAGGAACGTCCTTTTGAGGGAGGACATTACTTTTTGGAGCCCTATTTGTATATTTATAAGCAGTTATTTTTAATTCTTTTACAGACTCCAAATGCTGTACATACTCAATTTATATACAACAATTCTAGGAAAAAAAAGCTTTACATTTTTCATTTATAAGTACATCAGATACCTACGAACATTCTACTGTTGCAGTAATATAAAAGACAGAAAAGTAGAAGCAGTTATATATTTATGCATGTTATGTGTGCGTTGTGTACAATTATATATGCAGGAAAGTAAAGACAGAAAAGTAAAGTACACTGCCCTCACTTTATTCACTCCGCGCTCTGGTGTACAGACAGAAAAGTAGATATGCATGCTTATGCAGTACGAAAAAGTATGCAATCACACATATGTGCCCTCTAGGCAAGACACCCGCAAACAAACCACAACAAACCACCGGCCTAGCCTAGGCTAAAGTTGGTAGTCCTAGCAAGCATCTAAGTGTGTGAAAGAGGTCGTGTGGCTTGGGTAGGTCCTATAGGAATTATTGTTCAAATTACATGTATTATTAGAGTTTATTTATTAGAGTTCAAATGATAATTTAATTAGGATTTAAGTAGAATGTATTTGAATTTTTAAATTATTCCAATTTTAGAAGTTAAAGTTGTTTTATTTAGTTACAAAGAACTTATAGATTGATAATTCCCTAAGTGCAGGAAATTATCAATTTATAAATCCTAGGACTTTCAAAATGCACGCTCGTCTTATAAAGAAGATAAGTGTTCATTTTGAGAGTCCCTGAAATTTAATTAGAGAGAGAGAAAGGGACCTTATGAATGCTATACCACGTGCCCTCCCAAAGGAATCTAGCGCGTCATATAAGGTCGGTAAATTATTATAGTTGTTTGAAGATCTCCAAATCCAAATGTGTTAGTGCCCTCCTGAAAGGAATCATGCACAACACATAAGAGATCTCTTTGTTATTTAAGTGTTTTAAGGGACTTTAAAAGTCAAAATACTCAAAGTCCTCCAAAAGGAATTAAACTTTAGGCATAAAAGACCCGAATTCATTTAATCTAAATCAATTATAACATTTAATTGATTAAGATAAACCTTAATTAATCAAATTATCTAATTAATTTAAGTTAAAGGAATATAGAATTTAATTAAATAATTGATTGATTTTAATTAATAGAATTCAGAAATTATTAAGAATTAAAGGTTTATTGGATTATTAATGATTTTAAAAAAAATTTGATTTAGAGATTGATTTTAATTGTTGGTTGAATACCACCTTTGTTTCACACCGAGGCCGTGAAGTTTATTTCACCTTCATTGGGGCTAAGCTAATAGCCTCGTAGGCTGGGGTTACCGAGTGGTACCCGATATAATTAAGTAGCTTAAGTTGGTTAAGAATTAAAAGTTAATGAATTTTATCCAAAAGAAGTTTGATTGCTGATTTTAAGAGTTGGTTAAGCATTTCTGAAGTTTTAAAATAATTTTTGACTTTTTAGGAATGTTTAGAATATTTTAATCATTTAATTAAGGGGTTAAAAATTAACTTTTTAATTAAAGGTGTTTTCTATAAATTTTGCATTTTATTAAATATTAGACCTTAAGACGATCAGTTAGAAGGAAAGTATACTGAAATTGGATTTTTCTGGATTTAGTTATGAAGGGTTGAAATTCTGAACTAATTTTGAGTGAAAGTTGACCGATTTGTTAACTTTTTGAATTTGATGATTTTCTGGAACTTTAACATTTTTAATAAATATTAGGCCTTATTATGAGTTGAATGCAACTGAGTTTGGTCAATTTTGATTTTTATTGAATTAGTTATGAATTTTTAAAGTTTGGGATATTTAACGAATTATTGAAAATTGTTTAATTAAGGACCTTTTTTAATGGTTTTGCTCCAAATGAGTTTCCAACTTCTTTAAATCAGCTCCAAAGGTCAGGAATAACCTAAAAAGGGATTTCGAAGTGTTTCAGAGTTTATTGGAATTTTAATAATTATTAATTAATTAAATCAATTAAATATTAAATTTTACTTAAAATTGAATTAAGCTTTAGTTTACTGTCAAATAAATTTTATTTTATTTTTTCATTGGTTAAGGGTTTAGTTCTGGTCAATTAGAGGTATTATTTATAATTTTTGGGTTTAATCTTGATTTATTACATGTTTTAGACGTTTTGGTGGCTTAATTAAGGGTTTAATATAGTTTAATAAGATTTAAGCCTTTGTTTTGATTTTGAATGATTATGATTTTATTTTTTTAGTTGATTAGACTTGATTGAAATTGATTTAGATTTTTAAGAATTTTATTTTATTTATTTAGATTTGTTAAAACAAAAGAAAGAAAATCTTTAATCTATTAGTTGTTATAGAATTAATTAATGTCAAATCAAGATGTGTTTGATTATTGGATATATGGCACTAGTTTTCTAAGTTTAAGTTTCATCTCAAAAGAGATGGTGTGTAGGTCTTCCTAAGTTTGGCTAAGTTGGCTAAGAAACACCTTAATTATTATTCCTAAATGTCACTAGGTTGTAGGATAGAAATCTGGGTTTATCTAACCCTTGGACAAGCACGAATAAGAATAAACAATAACAGAATGAAATCCTTAATACTAGAAGAGCCTATTTCTACTAATTCGGAAGGTCATGAATTTTCAAAGTTTTTGGTCCAAAATAGACCCATTGCTTTGAAAATTCATCCCATAGCAATCCATTGGACATCTGGACATAAGAAAATTACAGATAATGAATATTATGTCCAAAATTATTTCACCAAAATTTGAGCTTCATTTGGTCACTGGATTAAGAGAAAATTGAGAAATTTGGATTTTACACAAACCCAAATATCTCTCAATACAGTGGTCAAAATAATTTGAATTTAATTTTAATAAATAATAGAGCTCAAGAGCTTTCCAAAAAGCCCAAGAACGTTAAATTTGATGAAAAATTGAATTTACTATAAATTTTGGAAGTTTCTAAGCATTTAAATAATATTTTTAATCAAATAAGTCAATTCAGGCCGCCGACGTCGCCAAACCAGTCATTGGCAATGATTGGCTGGCGGCGGCACTGCGCCACGACCAGGACACGCGGCGTGATCCCGCGTGGTTACTTAACCACATCGGCAAAGGTGGTAGCCGTCCGATCTGACTCGATCGGATCCGATTCCATCATCCAGATTATGCCACGTCACCCATGCAGTCTGGCCAGAAGACCTGGGTTTGAATCCCAGGCTAAACGCGCGGTTCCAGATCTGATCTGGGCCGTCTGATGATCGATCGGATGGTCCAGATCTACCAAAACTGGTAATTTTTAAATGCTTATTTCTCCCAAAATACCCAACCAAAATTCATGAAATTTGAAACACAGATTGATGGTAGCCCAAACTTACATTGTCTGGAGTTTGGAGGCTCCATACATTGTATTTTTTCTACAGTTTTGAAATGAAATTTTAACTTAAAACTGGAATAACTTACACTCTAGCTGATGGATTTTTGATTTATTGCGCTCTTTGGAAAGCTGAAGAAGTCCTGTTCAACTTTGGTGAAGACTCCAAGATTTGGATTTGGCTGGATTTGAATTTGTGCTTGAAAATCCTCTTTCTCTCTCTACCTTCCTCTCTCTTCACTAATGAAGCTTTGGAAGCCAAGATCTGATAGGGGAAGACCTGGAAGAGCTAGAGGAATGTTTGGTGAAGGTTTTTTTTAGGGTTTTGGGGGCTGGAATGGCTGTAGAGCAAAGGATTGAGTGAGAGAAAGCTAGGGTGTCAAATCATGCTCAAATGAGTTTTTCGCCCTATTCAAACCCTCCAACTTGAATGGAAGGCTAGGATCACTTGATAGGTTGTTGGATTGCTGCCAAGTGGCCAAGAGGTTGTTGGGGTGCAGAGAATCAAAGGACAAGCAAGGACATCCTAGGTGTAAAGGGATTTTTGTCCTCACACAAGCATGTGGGGATGCTTTGGGCCATTTGATTTAAATCCAAGAGCTATGATAGAGTCTTGGAAAGTTCTAGAGCACCCTACAGCTGCTGGAATGATTTGATATTTAGTGGATTAGCTTAAGGGGTTAATTTGGCCATGTTTAATCCATTTAAAGCTTGATTTGACAGTTTGACCAGTCAACTTGGACTGTTGACTGATGAGGTGGCATTTAAGGGAGTCTTGAATGATGGTTGGGTTTGATTCAAAGGAGGTTTGCTAACTTGATATTGAAATTCAAATGTTTGGAATGAAATTTAATCAAAGAGATGACTTTAAGCCTTGATTTGACTAGTTTGACTAGTCAACTTTAGGCAAGATTGATAAGATTGAATTTTTTATTGAATATTGTATATAGATTGAGTTTGATTAGATGATTTAATGTTTAGTCAATGTTTATTATAGGAAGAGTTGAAATATGGTTGAATGTGATTGGAGATCATGCAAGTGATTGGACTTGATTAAATGTTGATTGAATGTAGGCCATCGATTGAAGAATAGATATATACAGGTTGATTAGATTTGATTGTATGTTGAATGATTGATTGAAGATTGATGATTACAAGCTAAAGATTGAGTGATAAGAACTGGGTTGAAGGTTGGTTGTAGAATTATATTGATTGATTGAAAACATGGCGATGATTGAATGATGATTGAAACAATGATTGAATGATTTGCTAGATGATTGATAGGTGGCAGGCTATCAACCACTAGATGTAGAATCAGGAGCGTGGGGGTAGTACTTGGAGACCTCATACAAAAATGAGGTCAACATGGCTGTAAAGCTTTACCTCCTTCAGTGATAATTTTCCCTCATATTATCTTCTACCACCTTGGAACCATACTTTGGAGCTATCATTTTGAATAAAAGGGAGTTTCTATTACTAAAAAATCTCCAAGCTAATCTTTCTCTTAGTTCAGCCATTTTAGAAGTAGAAGAGCATAATCCCCTGCCTCCTCTATCTACCGGTTTGTATAATTCCTCCCAGCTCACATAGTGAATGCCGACCTTACCGTTGGGCTTATTCCAGATAAAACACCTACACAACTTGTTTATGTCTTCAAGAACACTGATCAGAACTAAGGCATGAGTGCTGTAAAAGTTTGGGATTGCCAAAGACACCGATTTAACTAGAGCTATCTTGCCGGCCAATGAAAGTAGTTTACTCCCCCAAGTGTTGATTTTTTTTAAATGATTTTTCTATGATGAATTGAAAATCATTAGCCTTCAATCTCCTTAATGTCATCTTGATTCCAAGATAAAAAGTTTCCTTCACTTCCTTGAAGCTTAAAGTTCTTGTAATGGACCTCCTCCTTCTATTAACCATCTTCCCAAAAAGAATGGCTGATTTATCAATGTTAATACATTGACCGGTCCATTTACTGAATTTGGATAAAATAACTTTTAACTCCAAAGCAACTTCCTTATTAGCTTCTGAAAATATCATCACATCATCTGCAAACAAAAGATGTGAAATCCAAGGACCATACGGAGGAATATTCACTCCTATAGAGGTTAAGGCAAGAGCATTAGAGAGGAGTTGAGAACACAATATGAAGAGAAAAGGAGACAATGGACAACCTTGCCGGAAGCCACTCTTGGCATTAATCCAATCCAAAAGGTTACCATTGATTATAACTGAGAACCTCGGCTCTAACACACATTCCAATATCAGTTTGGAGAATAAGGAAGGGAAACTAAAGTACTTCAAGACTTCTTCAAGAGTATTCCAACTCATAGAGTCGTATGCTTGTTCCATATCAATTTTATAAGAAGCTAATCCTTTAGAAGATTTGGAGTACCTGAACTTATGAAACACCTCTTGTGCAACCAATAGATGATCTGAAATAGATCTCCCCTTGATGAAAGCCGCCTGTTCTTCAGTTATTAGTTTTGGAATAACCAATGCAATTCTTTTTAAAATAACTTTAGCAGCAACCTTGTAGAATGAGTTACACAAACTGATGGGCCTAAAGTTTGAAGGAGTCAAAGGTTTTGACACTTTAGGAATTAGCACTATCAAGGTGTCCTTCCAACCTTGTCCATCTCCCGAAATTGAAGAAAATAAACTAATGCTTTAAAAAAATCAGTTTTATAATGTCCCAATAAGCTTTTAAAAAAGAATATGTGATACCATCACTTCCTGGTGCTATGTTACCGCCCAACTGTTTGATAACTTCCTCCACTTCTTCCACCGTGAATGCTCTAGCAAGCCAAGATTTATCCTCTAAATTTAAAGCAGTCACCGACTTTGGCCATCCTTCCATGTGGCAATCCCTTTGCCTCCACTTTTGCTTGAAGTACCGAATAATAGTATCTTTAATTTAATTTTGTTCTTCCCAGATATTCCTTTCTTCATCCTTAATTTTCACAATGTTGTTAAGCCTCCTTCTTGCACTAGCAAAAGAATGATAAAATTTAGAATTGTTGTCTCCATCCTCTATCCACATGACTTTAGCTCTTTGCCTCCACCATGTATTCAATCTAGCCATTGTTGAGTTCAGTTCCAACACCTTGGTTTTCAGAGTCCAGCATTCTTCATCATTAAGCCATCCGATTTCAGATTCTTTGATTTGCAACTCCAATATCTCCTCCATTAGTTTGTCTTTCAACAAATTAAGGTTTTTCATCTTGGCCTTGCTCCAAAAGAACAGAGATTTAAGAGTTTTTTTGAATTTAGAATTCAGAATTTGAGCTTGACTACCCTGGTAATTGGTAGCCCAAGCTTTTTTTATCATCGTGAGAGCAGCTGGGTAAGATACCCACACATCCTCAAACTTAATGATTTTCACTTTTGGTGATTTCAAATTGAGTATATTGAGGATAACAAGACAATGTGCTAAATGTTTAACAACCAATTGAGAAGATAAATTTAATGCAGAAGAGTTAAGGAAGCACCTGTCCAGCCTTTCCAAGATTCGAGCTCCTTCAACTTTGTTGTTACACCAAGTGAGTCGAGGTCCAATGAATCTTACCTCATGGTAATCATTATTGGTGAAGAAAGCCTCCATTTCCTTAGAACCTTGGGTATATTGAAACTTTTTCCCTCCTTTCTTGTCTTCCCTAGAAGTGAGACAATTGAAGTCTCCAGCAACCACCATAGGGAAATCAGTGCAAGAATGAGCTCCAGAAAATCCCAAAGATCCCTCCTTTACAGCATTCCTTGTTGGCATAAACAGCTGCTAACCTCCATTTACAATAGTTGTTAACCAAGAGATCTCCAACTATACATTGATTAGAAGAATCAACCAATGAGAAATCAGCCACCTTAGTGTTCCATAAAGCAATAATGCCTCCTGATAGTCCACTAGAGGGAACTATAACATAATTCCATCCATTTCCAATAAGAGTAATAACTTCTTTTATTTCAAAGGAAGACAATTTAGTTTCTAGCAAACCCACAAACATCACATTATGTAATCTCACAAATTCTTTAAGGAATAGAGAAGCACTCCTCTTTTTTGTTCCTCTACATTCCCAAAAAGCTAACGAATACATTAATGATTGATTGGGGATTGAATCCCCAAAGTACCTTTTGCTTCCAACTCCATTCTTCTAATCCTCAGTTTTGAACTGATAGGACCCAAATCCTTTAATTGCTTTGATTTTTTCTTTTTCACCAAATTGGATTCATCTTCTATACAATGTTCCAAAGGATTATTGTTCCTTCCATGCTCAGCTTTGACAATTTCTGGTGTTCTTTTATTGCTGGAATATCTTCTAAGATTTTTTAAACTATCTCCCCTTCTTCAATTTGACTGCTCAAAATGCTTAATTTGTTTTCAGATGTTGGGATCAGGATGTTCTCAGTACTTAGATTAGAAGATCCAGGATGAGTATTAAACTCTGGTTATTTGATACTTTTCTTTGCCAAATATGTATTCACGACTACAAGAACAATGTCTGCTGCTCTTTCATTCTTCTTATCTGTAACAATTCCTCTATCTTCCTTTGCATCATCAGCAGTAGTTCTTCTAGATTCTTTCCTTTTCCACAAAGTCAATTTCTTGTTCTGGAGTGAACGATCATGAAGTTGATTTGGATTATAAAAACTTTTCTTACCTCAGTTCACTATAAGCCAAGGTCCATAACCATTCTCTTCAACTGATCCAACTGCTCTATTATTAAGCAAAATAATTCTTTCAACATTATTAGTACCAAATCCAGACATCTTCTCAGCAATACTATTATCTCCATTACCTTCTTTACAGCTTTCTTTATTGTGGCCAATAATTCCACAGTTGAAATAAAAATTTGGTATCCGTTCATATTCTATCTTTTGATAGAATTTCCCTATTTTGCCTTCAATCCAAACACCCAAAGGAAGTTTTTTGTCCAGATTGATTCGGACACATACCCTCTCGAATTCTCTTCTTCCCCTTTGGAACATGTTTCCATCTATCAAATATGGTTTCCAAACCATTGAAGCAAGTCTACAAATATTAATATTATCCCAACAATGATGAGGTAGATTTGGAAGCCTTATCCAAATCGATGCTGTCAAGCCTTTTAAAGAATCAGGAGAAAAGGTTTGAGGCCACTTGTCCATCCCAATTATCTTCCCATTAGAAAAACCATGGTCCATTATTCATAACAGCCTCCAATTATTCTGAGTCATGAAATGAGCAAAGCACCCATCCCATGCCTAACATGGTTAGATGAAACTTCCATATATTGCATCCATTGTCTTCTGAATTCTGAGCTTATGACCCGTAATGGGGGATCTCCTCCAAACACCTTTATGACAACGGAGTTGCTAAGCTTATCTGCATTCTCCTTTTCATTTTGCTCATGCAATTTCACAGTCACCCCGTCTTTATCTAGGAAGTTACCCAGTTGTAATTCTGCAACTTTGATGTTTTCTTTCTTCTTCCAAAAGTTCATTTGTTCTCCATCACAATTTCTAACAGGGTTTGACACATCTTCTCCACAATCACCTTTATCGGCAGATTCAACATTCCTAACTTTCATCAAGTCAGAGAAAAGAAGTTTAACTGACATCACATTCTCCTGTTGTTTCACTGCAATAACATTTTCTTCCAAGTTTTCAGCATTTGCTGTACAAGAAAATTCCATGGAGCTTAGATCACGCCTCTTCATTTCCATGCCATCTACCTTTCCAGATAAGGCACCTTTATCAATACTAGATTTAGAAGACGGGAGATGCATCAGATCCTATATAGGTGTCAAAGCAAAGCAACTTTTGAAAAACCTTCTTGGCATTATCTTCAACCATAATGCTCTTTCCTTTCCCAATCACTTATGGTTCTCTTCTAGCTACATAGCTTCCTTCTTTAATCACAATTCCTTTATTACCTTTAGATTTAGCCATCATATTAGCTACAGCTACATCATCGCCGAATGCTGATGGCGAGAGCATTGGATGGGATAAAACAGTCAAAGCCTTCTAAACAAGACGACGATCCTCCAGAGTCTCACGACAAAGTGTTGCGGCGAGTATCATCCGCCATTTGATTTCGTATTTCCCGCGATGAGTAGAAATTTAAATTCCTTGTGTAATTCAATCATTTTCTCAGAGTTTCTCTCACTATTTTCTCAGAGTGTTTATGCTTAAAGCATGTTGGAGTTGGTAAAAATTGAGTTATACACACATGTTGAATCATGTGCATTTTTGCATCAATATTTGCATGTGAGTTTAACTTATCATGTTGCCATGCTATATAAAGTGTAAATCATGTTCTATTTAAGTTTGAATTAGAACAAATGTAAACCTTTAGTATTCCTGTAGTATTCATTCTTATTTTAATTAGAAGTTGTGAATTCAATTATGTTATGGAGGTAGGTTGGTTTACTGAGTTTTGTACTTATACTACTGTTAAAATATTTCAAAAAAAGGGTAGGACCTTACTGAGTCGGTTGATTCTAATAGGGAGCAAGAATTTTAGGTCTATAAGGTACCCATATTTTTTGTTAGTTCAAAATTTATTTAAGTATTTTGTTAAAATTGTTGTTTTCTAAACTATATTTCTGGAAACTTTGGAAAAAAAAAAATGAAAATATGAAGAGAAGTTTTTGAAAATACTTGATGTATCATATTTATTTAATTTTTGGATGATTAGATGGATCTGGCAATAGAAAGTTAAAATTGGAG